>VXBR01008031.1:180746-195538 GCA_013400215.1 Cisticola juncidis
AAAAAAAAAAAAAAAAACAAACCACAGAAGACAATTTGCAGCTGCCAGGTTGACTAGGAAGGACTGATCTATTTTTTATTGCCCTGGGTCAACTGATTTAGGTCAGGATTGAGAAAAAATATACCTTGTCACATGGCAGGAGTTATAGCTTCCTGTGTGCTTCTATTATATCATCTTAAGAAATCTCACTAATAAAACATAATACCAACCAAAAATATCTACCACAAGCTAATGCAGTCAATTAGTAGAACAGATGGAGGTCAGGGCAGACAATTAAATCCCTTTGACAGAGGAGAAGATTATTCTACCTCATACTGGAGATATGTCAGTAATTCCTGTGTGATCTGACTTACACTTTATTCTTCAAAATAATTCCTTCCATAACTCCTTCTTTGGCATG
Source organism: Cisticola juncidis (assembly GCA_013400215.1). Lineage (NCBI taxonomy): Eukaryota > Metazoa > Chordata > Aves > Passeriformes > Cisticolidae > Cisticola > Cisticola juncidis. Next base: position 181,147 of record VXBR01008031.1, read on the forward strand.
AGAGAAAAAGATCTATCATCTAAAGATCTTGCTTGGAGCTGTATATAATTATTTTTAAATGGTGGGAAAGTAGACATATGTTTTTTCAGCAGAATTCTTATTGATTCCCAGAACAAGCAAATCAAATCTCCTTTTTGCCTTTATTTAGACAGCTGTTGCTCCTTGAAGTCCACCCTTCAAAAGGATGACACAACTATCACCTTGGCAAGGTGCTAACCACTAACCACTTTTTCTGGAATGCAATATTGTCTTCTATAGGTATCAAAGATAACCATCCAGGAGCTCTGATTCATTGTTTCTCTGGCCCTCAATTTCAGCATATTTGCAATAATTATCTTTCCTAAAGTCTTGCACCAAGATGGTTGTATTCTGGACATTACAGATACAATGCCAATAATACAAACTGTTAAGGGTTGTTGCCATATTCTGGCAATATTGATTACTTATTTTTTGTTTCAAACAAACTGGGCTTTTTTTTTTTTTTTTTTTTTTTTTTATTTTTGTTTTTTTTTTTTTTTTTTTGGGNTGATTTTGATGATTTCCACTTCAAATGATAAACCATAAACAGCTATAGGAAAAAAAATTCTTCAGCTGAGGAATTAAATTAAGTTTCCCATGAGAAATTTTTTCACAGAAAAAACCTCTGTACCAAATGAGTTCTCATTTGTTTTGTTTTTTTTTAAGTCAACACAAGTTTTGATAACTTTTTGACTCCTTTTTTAAAAGTTAACTTCATAACATACTGTGGTAAAATTTAAATTTCAAAAATTTTGGAGAAATTTGCACTAATTTTATACTAATATTTAAAAGCACTGAAAATCCATATACTTAAAGACAACGAAGGTGTCAGGAGAGTGATCTGTTAGTATAACTGCTGTGATTTCTCTGTCCCAGCTTCAATTTTCATTGGTGAAATTCTAATACATCCCTTTTCTTTGTCAAGCTCATTTATTGTAAGTCTTGCTTTAGTAATTAATAAACTCAGATTGCCTAATTAGTGCACCATCCTAAAAGCTTTGTTTTTCAAATACATATTCTTTAATGAATTCTGATCTCTATTTGATGCTGAATATATCAGGTCTGAATTTCTTGTACCTTTATGTAGCTTATTATCTCACTGTTTATACATTTAAATTTTGATTACTTCTAACAAAAACAGATTATAGATCTGCCACTGTTTCAGCTTTGTATTGTAGCCTCACTCCATGCCACTTAATGAGTTGTATTTCAGTAATACTTTATAAAAAATATGAAATAAAAACTATTTCAGTAGTCTTTAGAGTATTTACTTCTGTTTCATTTGGTCAAACAAATTTCTTTTAACTTTCTTCCTTTAAACAGAATTGTATAAACAACAGAAATGCTAAGTCCCTAATTCGTCATCTAACTTTTCAAGTGACTCAGCATCATTATTTAAACTTGTAACATAACTTTGTTTTTTTTCTATCTTTTTTAATACTTCCATATAATGAAAGTGAAAGGGTCATACCGTTATTTTAAATTCATGGGAAGAAAAATTTAATTGCTCTTAAATGAAGATCACAAGTTCATAGATTGGCTAAAGTAGGAAGGGACCTCTGGAGTTCATCTGGTCCAACCTTTCTGCTGGAGGAGACCCCTGCAACCTGTTCTGGTTGCATTGTTTAAGTAAGAATAGACTGCATCTCATTATTCACAGCTAGTTTTCAAGGATTTGCATCTCATCTTTATGAATCAAATTCATTACATGTGTCTACCAGTAACAGCAGTCACAATGTTACGATATAGCGAAGGAAATATCACCTACGTATCTTTAAAGACAAGCAAAAATCCTCAAATGATAGAAGCAACAAAAGTTTTCAATATAATTGACTTCACTGACTGCAAACTACATTGGAATTAAATGTGTGATTTAGTTCCAGATAAAAGAGCTTTGTTTCCATCATGGAGAGACAAACCACAATTTTAATAAATATCTGGTTGCAGGTTATTGATTTCTTACACAAAGAAAAAATGCAGTTTTTTGAGATTACAACTAGGCATCAAATTTTTTCAGTTACTTCCTGAAGTCATATTGAAACATAAAAATTCAGGCTGTTTTTTCTGACATTCTGTGAATAGTTGTGTAAGCTTTAAATCCATGTTCATGCTTTGAGCGCAGAAAGGCAAATCTCCATTGCTATTAATAGAGCTGCAGCCAGGTGAAAAAGAGAATAGTTCTACTTCATACATCTTCATAGGAAACAGAGCCTATAATGAAAGCCGACAGAACCTGATTTTACTTAAGCTGAGTAGTTTCACCTACACTCAGATATTTTGAGGGTTTTTTAAAGCTGTGGATAACAATATTACCATATTTTTGTTGTGTTCCCTTTCTCTGGCTTTTTTCTTGGAAAAGAAAAATTGAATGCAAAGCGGTATATATGAAAGGAAATATGAGGAGGGTGTTGATAATAAACCTGGAAGAAAGAGTGGTTTAGATACTTTCAGCTTCTATACTTAAGATCCAATAGAAAATACTATGTGTGTGTGTGTGTATATATATATATATATGTATATGTTTTGCACAACATCAATAGAAAATAAAAAAAAACTAAAATTATGCTCTAAAGATATTCTGTACAATACCAGCTATCTGAGTCTAAATTCGTATGCAATTAAAGCTAACCAAACAAACATATTTACCTTCGGAATCAAATAGTGATTTTCAATTCTAAGTAATTTCTATAAGCAGTTTGGCTTCCTGCTGGCAAAAACATTTTTTTTCTTTCAAAAAAGAAGTATGCCATCATCTTCCCTAGTCACTCAACAGATGTATCAATTTGTTTTCAGGGCAGTGATTAGCATAATTGTGGTGGATTACTTGCATTTAGCACAGAATGGAAATAATTCAGTATTTTAGCAGATACGGCATAGAATGTCTGGGATATCCAAACCCTCTGGAGTGGTGCTGGAAGTTTTTTTTTCCTCAAACTGAACTAAAAGCCATTTTTAAAAACCCAAATCTGTCTGAAAGAACCAAAAACCTTAATCCTTCTGATGTGCTGTTTGATAAACAATTTTTACTACTGCTAGGGCACACAACCATGAAATCAAATAGCTATGCTGAGGGCATTACTCAGGAAGGGTTTCAGTGTGATATAATTTCTTTTAAAATCAGGAAAAAAAAACAGAACATAATTCCATTTATTACTGGTTTTCTACTTTATCTCCAAATTCCATTTCTGATGCTGAGGTGCACACAGCACTACCTTTAGTACTACATGAGTGTTAAAATTGATCCATTATATATATACTCAGCCATTTACCTTAATACTCTTGCATGTTTTATAAACATGCATAGAGAATGATTGTATGACATTATATAAATATATCATAAAATTATAAAATGGTTTTGGTTGCAAGGGACCTTTAAAACTATCTAGTGTCAACCTCCCTGCCATGACTAGGGATGCCACACACTAGACCAGATTGCTCAAAACCAAGCTGGCCTTGAGCACTTTTAGGGATGGGGCATCCACTTCTCTGGGCAACCAGTCCCCGTGTCTCTCCATCCCCACAATAAAGAACTTCGTCCTTACATCCCCTCTAAATCTATGCTCTTTTAGTTTAAAGCCTTTCCCCTTTGCTCATTGTCAATACAGACCCTGATAAAAAGTCTCTTTCCACACTTCTTATCACTCCTTTTTTATATATTGGAAGGTCTCATAAGAGCCTTCACGAGGCTGAACAACTCCAACTGTCTCAGTCTGTCTTCACAGGCAAGGTGTTCCAGTCCTCTGATCATCTTTGAGGTCATCCTTTGGACCCACTCTAACATGTGCATCTCTTTCTTGTGTTGAGAACTTCAGAGCTGGATGCAGCATTTTAAGGTGAGTTTCACCACAGCAGAATAAAAGGGCAGAATCACCTCCATCAACATGTTGGCCACTTTTTTTGATGCAGCCCAGGATACAGTTGAATTTGTGGGCTGCAAGCTCACATTGCTCACTCATTAACAATTTCTCATCCACCAGACCCTCCATGTCCTTCTTTGCAAGGCTACTTTTAACCCACTCACCATCCAGGCCCTAATGGTAATGGATATTGCCATGACACAAGTACAGGACCTTACAGTGGTCTTGCTGAACTTCATTAAGTTTTCATGGTCCTCCAGCCTGTGGAGGTAGCTCTGGATGGACTTCTTTTCTCAAGTGAAACAGTTGCAGCATTCATTCACTGACTAGCTGAGGGTGCATTTAATACCATTGTCTATGTTACTCATGAAGATATTTAATAGCATTGTGCCAGTATGGACCTTTGAGAGACATCATTCATTACTGGTCTCCATCAGTAATCAGTGTAGCCCTTGGTTTCAAAACCTAGATTACAACCTGTAAAAAAAAGCATTGTATGATATTGTCATCCCGTTATAGAAGCTGGAGTTTATGACCCCAGAAATCATCTTCTGTCAGTTGTTTATAAAAGAAACTTCAGGAAGTCATAGAGATACCAGAAGGACACAAGATTTTGCTGTTACACAGAGCTATTCCTTACATATTAAAACTGAGGGAGATAACTGATGAACAACAGGTAAAGGGATATTTATTAACAGATACAGATGGTCTTCCTTTCCTGTCAGCTACTGAGTTGTCCAAAAAACCAAACTGTGGTCTTGTGGCTAAAAATGAAGATGGGGTTTGTTTTGAACCTTGACAGAAAGAGGACAGCTGCTTGACTGTAATTCATGTACACTGGAATCTTGTTTTCAAAAGCTTTACTGTTCTTAAGGAAAAAAAAACAAAAACAAAAAAACAACCAAACAACAACAACAACAACAACAGAAGCTCCACTTAAAATTTCCCTGTAGAAACAGATATAACAGATATAACATCATTACCTGTTGTTCAGTACAGTAAACTATATTAGTCACAGTGGTAAAACATTTTCAAGTTTAAATACTGACATAATAAAATTTGCACTCCAGTTTTTTGAATTGAACATGACTGAACTTGAAATGAGCTGTCGGCAAAACTGTGATTATTTTTTATTTCACATTTACTTATTGCTCATGATGCTATGATTCAGTGAACTCCCATCATCCATGAAGTCTGTATAATGTTGAAATTACACTACTTTAACCATACTCTCTTATTGTGGTACAATGCTTGGTGTAATGTTATGTTCAAATTAATTTTCTACAAAATCACTTATATTTCTGCAAGCATTACTTAGATAAGAATACAATATATGAATCTTAAAGTTTTACAGCAATCATGACTCATATTTTTATAAAATTGTTCAACTGTCTTCCTAAAGCTGTTAATAAAGCTAATGAACTTAGGCAGAAATTTTAAAATTACTCAATTACATTGCCACATGAAAATAAATTTAATGACATGGAAAGTTTTGGTGTTTGCTATTCACATTTCCATTTCTCACTCAGATTCTTAGGAAATTCATATATTGATGGAGGTGATTAGAGTTTACCTACCTTTATATACTTTAGGTCAATCATACTGAAATACATGACAAAATATCGGAATAAAAAATTAATGGATACATCATTTTGAATTTGAACGGAAGCAAGGAATTACTTATATTCATTAGAGAATCTGAATATTTTGATTCCACTATTCACATTATGTCTCTACCTTTAAAGGAAAACACACCCTAGTATCAGTGATGTAATGGGTTTGTTAAGATTAGATTTACCAGTAACATCTCACAGCAAAGAAGATGATGCAATTTAATTTATTTTTTCTAGATCAACTGAGAAACAGTTATCTACACTGAATTTAGGATTTCAGAATAGTCTCCCTGGAAACAAATGTGTAGATTCATAGAGAGCTGTGGAACATCCTACAACAAAATCGAGACAAACTCTCAATAAAGTCTGGGTAAATTTCTGAACAGTAGGTGTTAAATTCAATTTACACAAACCTACTGCAATGTTAAGCACCGGCCTCAATTAATTGATGACATGACCAGACCATCAGTCTGGGTTCAACTGGTAACTCCATTAGTTGCTCCTGCTCACCATATATATTTCAGTATGGAAAACGCACCTTCTACCTTTATAAAAGGGAAGAATTTAAAACTGAGTTCTTTCCCTCCTGTCTGCCTTGTGTTTCAAAATTAAGAGGATTGGTAGAAAGAATGCGCACTATAATGTCAGCAGAGTCTATGTATCATAGCACAGGTCTTAGATGCCTACGTAACTGATGGATTTCCATGCTAAAATTGTGCAGATATTTCACCACGACAGAAAAAATGTGGGCAACATTTTTCTTCCACCTAAGAGTATAAAATAAGTGAGAGCCGAAAAAGAAAGGAGTTGAAGACGCTGCTAAACCAAAAGCTGGACTGCTCAGCTAAGAGTACTTTCATGTACAGCCATAAACCCTGACAAGAGGAAGGCAAAGATTCTTATCTGAATCCCAAGAGCTGAAAAGTAAGCTGTGGAGAGCTGACAGCTCTAAGAATGAGAATTGTATTGTGTCCTGATTTTCCTCTGAGAGTAAGGAGTTGATCTGTTTCCTAAAACTCCCAAGATCAAAACTGGAACAATTTATTCCTGCCTTCTAATAGAAAGGCTTTATTTTTCCTTCACATTTGTTACCATAAATGCTACAAGACAGAAGGTTTGATCAGAGTCTGAGAACATGATCAAGAATCTGACAGTATGTGGCTACATCAGAAGAACAACACAGCACTTCACAGACTACCACAGGGCTCCATCTGCACATTCAGCTGTCACGTTGGGATTCTAGAAGGAAACGCCACCACTTAAACTCGCTTACACTTCTGACGCAAGATCAAAATCTGAGGACAAAGCATGGGCCATTTGTTTGCGTCAATTTTTAATGCCATTTTGTTCACTGCCAGGAAACACCTATCACATTCTCCAAACATGAAACGATGTTTTCTGTTCTTGAGGAAGATCATGGGTTTATCATGTTGAAGAACTTTATCTGGAATTATGGATGAGAAAGATAGCAATTAAGCAGTTAAAATGTTCAAGATGCAGGGATATTTCTCTTAAATATAAGACTACAATATAGCCAAAGTCATGTAATCTGTCTAAGCTACCATCCCTAGTCATCTTTTTGAATTTTTTTTGTTCTTCTTTTCATCCAAAGGGATCTCTATTTTCTGCTGAAAATACAACTTCAAGGTTTGGCTTGGACTACGGATTATCCTGAAAGCCTTTAGATCCATTTCTATTTGTCTCCTGAAAAAATGCTAAATACAAACCTTTTCTAGACAAAATAAGAAATTAACAAATATTTCTGTGATTCAGTTGTGTATTTTGGAGTACCTCAGGGTTGGCAGTTGAACACAAATATTTGAGGCTACTTCAGAAAATTAGCAAGCAGTGAAGCAGAAATGAATTTTATGCTGATTGAAAATTTAATTTCCTAATCTCTTTTTCATTGTGGGTGTTGTGTTTTTTCATTTGGTTGTTGTTGTTGTTGTGGGTTTTTTTGTAGATTTTTTTTTTAATGGACAGTCCAATTATCACCTCACATGAACAAGGAAATTTTTAGAGGCACAGCTGGCTTCTGATGTTCACTAACTTGCAGTGTGAGCTAAAAGCCAGACATCAATAGGCTCCATCTCACTTTTCTGTTTTAATGTTGATTGCTTCCTTTTCCTCTCCTCTCTGACTTTTCTGCTGTGCGTCATGAAGAACAAACAAAATGCTGAGAAAACAGAGGAAACTAAAATCCCTCCATTCCTTAGTTTCCCCTCCAAAATCCTCTCCCCATCTTCTGTGGTCTATATCAGCATAGTGTGGCAGATCTAGAGATGAGCATTTCCCTTCTTGGAACACTGGCTGTGGCTTATTCTAGTACCAGAGACAGGAAATGTACCATAAATTGTTAGTTCTAAGGAAATTAAGTTATTACTACAACTTTGACTTCAGCTTTATATGAGCCTGGTATTCTTTATATCAGTTGCTTCCTTCATTCCTGAAAAAAAATGTCATGAGTTCTCTGAAGTAGAATAAGTAATTGAATTCTATGTATGGCACTCATGAATATTGTACTACTCACTATAAAACTCCTAACAGTTCAGCTGTTATCACAATCAGTGTGGATGCTAAATTATTAAACAGGTCCCTGTTCATAAAGTATTTTTTATTCAATTACCTGTTAATTGTTACAAATTGGAATAAACATGGTTCAGTGATGCAAAAATCACAGGAATTTTCAAAGTTGTTATTTTCTTTGTCTGAATTTTATGCTTCCCATAATGGTACACTTGATTCTCATAACAACCTGTCACACTTTGAATTATTGTTAATTCACAGCTTTATTATCACATCAGATATATTATTATTCCTTCTCCTTGAATTTAGGTCCCAGTGTTAAGGCAAAATGGAAATGTCATTGTACTCAGCTAGTGCACTGATTACAGAAAAAGTCACATCTGCTTTGAAGTTCATGGATAATATTAAGGGAAAAGGAAGATTGTGCACCAGAGAAACATTTCTGGTCACTTTTGCATCTCATTCCCATCTCATTAATCAATGTGTCAGGCACAGTATGAAACAATGGTAATTAGATTAAGGTGTTTTATGAATAGAATATATTCTATGCATAGATTTCTAAATTAAACATTTGCCACATATTTCATATTGATATAATAAAAGTATTTATATATGTATGTGCATATATATACACATACATATAACTATATGTGCTATCTGTGTACATGCTGTGCATTAAAATATGTTCTCTCATATTTTACTAGCAACTGAGAGAAAAAAAAAAAATCTTTATGGTAACAATATGAAACAGCAACCAAGTCTCTTTTTTAGTACAGCCCTATAAGAACTCTGTAACCCAACATTGTCTTGCAGACCGAAGACAGCCAACTCTGTCTGGTACAGTGTGGCCCGGAACCCCCAAACCTAACTGAGTCACAGTGTCACAATAGCCAGGTTTAATCTCATGTCTTTTAACTACAAACTGATTGGTATCATTCAATACTTACAGAGCTGAAATCAATAACAATTCATGCTTATCATGAGTAAGCACATAAACAGTGTTAATTCTTAGAATGCATTTTATTCCATGCCTCATTGAATGAACATATGGTAAAGAAACATTTTAACTGGATGTATATATTGCAAAGACATTTCAAACACATTTAAGAACACCAGTACAGAGACTTGCTTTCTTTCTTTTACATATTTTTTCTGTAAAAAGGAATTGTTATGAACATACTTTTAGTACTTACCACTGTGTTGTATTTTTGAAAAGGCTTCAGCATTCTCCCATAGGAGGCAGCATGATGTCATTTTAGTGACAGCAGAAATATTTTCTGTTAGGAAAAAATACATAGTGCTCTTCAGTAAATGAAGAAAAGAGATGCACACTTATGAGTCACAAATGGCAAAAGAAGAGTTTACTTAGTAAATCACCTGTAACACTTTTTCAAGATTACAAAAGAAAAAATCACAATAATAATAACTGCACAATAAGTACATTAAGCATAGTGTATTGACTTTTGTCATAAAAATTACTAGTAGTATTTTTTTCTTTGCAGATTGAACACTGCTAAAAAGACAGAATTGTCTTTAAACCTGTATATCACGAAAGTATACATTTTAGAGAACCCGCTAAGGCAAGTAAATATTTGAAATCTGAGAAATGGAAGAAGACGTGACAAAACACTTTGCTGTTAAATATTTCTGTAAATATATATTAAGCATAACAAATATAAAATTTGAATACTCAACTATATTAAAATATATTCAATTTAATTGAAATATAATTAATCAAAAATTTTAAAGGCATTTGACTATTGTTTATTCTTTCCTACCTGTAATTCATAACTATAGTTTATATTTCAAATGACATTTCAATGGTTAGACTATTTCTGAATAATCTATTTTAGATAGACTATTTAGACAGATTAAATACCAGTATTTACCAATCGTCTGTTCTGGCAAGAGTATCTTGAGACACTGTGATTTAAAACTCGAAACCTTATAATGTTAAGAAAGGTATTTCAGGAAATTTTAATAGTTTTCAAGGCATTGATACTGAAATATTTCTCTTCCCTTTAAAGCCAGCAGATTTTAATGGGATTTACTTATCCCCTGCACACATTTTGCAGGGGAAACATGCATCTCTATTTTTCTCTTTGTATGGCTCTTAAAGGCATTCTTTATCATTTATTCTTATTTTCATTTAGTTGATCAGCACACAGATTGTAGATTCTGCAATTTGAATCACAGGGAGTCACTTCCTTATGAATGGTTTGACTCTACAGCCAAACTACTCCCTGTAAGTCCAATTCATCATAACAGCTGCAAACACAGGCTTCAATTCTATGTAAACACAGTGATTATAAGTTGTAAATAAGTACCAGTGGATTGCTGAGTGAATACGTCTGAAAAGGAGAAATTCTGAAACATGAAGAAAAGCAGAATTCCTTATGAATAAGGAATGTGTGAAACACCCTAGCTAAACTGTCAAAGTGTCCATCTGGACACTTGCTGCATGGGAAGGCTGGCAACTCTGCAGGTTTTCATACACACCCATTGAGGAATCAGGTGTTGAAGTTTAGGATGATCTTAATTCCAAGCTATAGTAATGTCTTAAATCTATCCATATGGCAGTGGCACTTTTACTGGAGATTTCACTACTCATGTAGACTGACAGCCATTTCAATTCTCCAGCAGTAGTATGTGATTAAACCTAGGATATAAGAAATAAGGAAGGATTTAAGGAATGGCTGTCAATGGCAATGAAAATCACTAATGCTAACACAGCTTCCCTTCTCAGTTACTTTAAACCTCCATTCCTTTATAGCTTAATTACTGCTACAGGAAGAGAAGAGAAAAGAGAACAGAGAACTCAGCTTTACTGGTGAACAAAGGGATTGCATTTACTGTCTCTCCATAGTACCAAAGTCCCCAGCTTTAAAGCAGAAAAACGAATTAGGAAAGTACTATTTGTGAACTAGTTTTTCCAAGCTTAGCTCTGTACCTATGTGTTTATACTTTTCACTTTCATATTATCTTACACTGTTTTCTAGTTGTCCTTGGCAGACCGAATGTGATTGTATGACTAGGTTATAATTTAAATTTATATATTTTAGTAAATCACCATGTCCATTTACACATCTCTAGTATATAAACTACACATAGTTTGTCTCTGCAATAGTCAATTACTTTCAAAAAAGTAACAGCTAATACTGCACTTCCTTTCTATCAGGAAACATAGGCACATATTAGAATACTAGAACTTTAATTCTAAGACAAAATATAGGCATTATCTACACACTTTTTTCTTTTTTAAAGAAATATTTTGTCTTCATATCCATGACAACTGATTTCCTCAGAAGTACAAAATTTTAATAAAACTATTATGGGAACCTAGCTGTCCCCCTAAGCATATTTTTGTGAAATCTACAACAGGTTTGCTTACCATTCCACAGATGCATTTGTAACTTAAATTTGATGGTGCTATAATGTCCCTGGTTTTAATGTTACCCAGTTTAAGCTTACTGACTGGAGTAATTTCTCAGAATAACCACAACTGTCTCTGATTTTATAGGTGATACAAGAACCCAGTACTACTGACATTCTGTCATTGTGTACAGTTATCTAAGTCTACTTGAGAAATAAAGTCTCTGTCTCATTAAAAAATCTGGGTTTTTTGACATAGTGACCCACTCTCTCCAGTTATTCCAAAAAACCCTGACAGCTCCTGGCAATACTAAATATAAGCTAAAGATATTTGTTTATTCTTTGATGCTCAAATTTATTCAACACAATTACTGGACTATTGTAATTAACTTCTGTTTGAGAAGATAGGTTCATGATGTTTCTCTTAGAAAATGTACTCTTTTAAATTCAATCTTAGCATCTTTAAATGTGTCTTTAAACAGTTACATCTTTATGTAAATTTTACAGTGTTTGTATAATTTTCCCTTTCAATTCAGTTTGATATCAAGTTCTTTTTTCTGAAAATTTTCACAGTAACCTCTCCCCACTGTTAAATTGAAAAATTTCATCTGTAGTGATATATTTCACAGCAATTAAATTTTTGAATCTTTTTAACTATAAAAAGAAAATCAGTGATTAACCAAAGGGTGACAGAATATGCTGAGTTGGAAGGGATCCATCAGGATCATGAAGTCCAACTCCTGGTCCCATGCAGGACACCCCAAGAATCACACCATGTGCCTGAGAGCATGGGTAAATGCATATAGGCAGTTCTGTGATATTCCCTCAGTATCAATAGTCCAGAAGTCAAAATATCAAGTAAGCAGATATTGCTATTTCAACTCTTTATTGCCTGGACAGTTTGGGAGGAAGGCGCTGTTCAGAAGAGAAAACTAGCTAGAGGTAGATCTCACAACAGGAAACACACAGACAAGTTAGAGGAGTATCAGAGATATGCTAATGAAATAAAATTTTACCTTAATTTTATGAAAGCAAAATAGCTAAATATGACCACAGGCTTCTTTTGTACTTTAGTGGGGGGGAAAAAAGGCGTCCCAAATTGTAAAAGACTTGTTAATCTTCATGAGTCAAAGAGTGTGAGCTTCAAGTTAGAAAACGAACGACCCATTCTTCACATATACCAGTGGAGGTAATGTTGACTTTGAGATATCTAAGAAATGAGTAGTGATATCTTAATTTCTTTACTTGAACCAAATATAATTAAGTACCAAAAAATACAAAATCAGCAAAATGAGTGAAATTTTCTTTGCTGAATAGGCAGTAACTCTCTGCCTAAAGAGAGGAAATTCATCCAGGAAAAAACTCACATTTTGCAGACCCATTTTGCAACTTTAACCAAAAGCAGCACACCAGAAGACAGGAAGCCTCTCATCCATACACTCTCTCTCAGTGTACGTACTCTGAGTTACAGTCCCTGTTTTCAAGAAGATCAGAATGAGATGTGAAACCTGTGTTTCTTCTTTCTCCTTCTGACATACATTCCTCATGATTCTCTGCTATCTGTTTCTGTTTTAATAATTGAACCTCTGAACCGTTCTGTGCATTGAGACTTGATTTCTCCTTGTCCCATAAGGATACCCATGTAGTAGCAAGAGTCAGAGAAAGTAGGGAAAAAAAGATTGACACTCCTCTGAAGGCAGAGATGAGGGACTGTATCCTCAGCCACAAATAACTAAAATATCCCACAAAACAGGCGCTGGCTTCAGAGAGAAACAACAAGAAAAAATTAGGATTGTATAAATCTTGGCAAGGTCTACAGGCAGGAAAAAGTCTAGCAGAGACTAAAGATGAACACTGGAAGTAGGCAGAACAGCCTAACACAAACAATAAACAGAGACTGCTTTTCAAAGAAAATGGGCTGCTACCAAAGATACAACGGCAGCAGCAAAGGAGCAGTAACACAGGAATGGAAAGGCTGGGGCCATCTCCACAGGATGTAGATGGAGAGGAGAAATGAAGCTGTGTGAAAGGCATGATGGCAGCTAGGAACAAGTGATGTGAATTTGCAGTGGTGCTTATTTTTTCCATAAAGTACTAACATTTCTTGAGAAATCATCTTGCCTCCAAAATTATTTGGATATGACTTTTTTGTTAATACAACTGGCAAAACACAGATTAATTTCTCATGTGGGCTACATCAGAAACATTCTGAACCACCTATTAAAAGAAAAAGATATCATGTGTGATACAGCAGATAAAAAAGATTAAAAATTCCTCCTCATCAGGAGAATAAATGAAGATAAATATTTGAATAGAACATAATACACATTTCATTACAAAACAAAGGATGAAAGGATGACAATAGTGGTGCAATGAGGTTCCTAAACAAATCTAATAATTAGTACTACAGGTCAAAACCTGAAAATTTACAAGAAGAAAATAAACCATGTTGAGGAGAAAAAAAATCTAGAAACAACTAAAAGAATTCCAAAACCAAAACAAACCCAAAATAAAACCAGCACGCTGGAAACAAAGACTCACTTTGAATCAAAACAAAACAAATCTTCTGAAGAATTTGCAAACTGCTATGAGAAGTCAGGAAGAATTAAACTCATGAAGGCTAGGCCCAAAACAGCAACACAGACCAGAGAAATGCTGAAGATGCAGAAGAGAGTAATTTGCCGTGTTTAGAAATTCTGAATGGCAATTGGAACAATAAATCCCCTTAGGGAAACTCCAGGCCAGAAAGTAACAATGCCAAAAAAAGCATGTAGAACAAGGCACAGAAAAATAGGAGGACATAAGAAATGTTAAGTCTAAGGTCAAAGAGAAGTGTAGAGTGCCAGCCCTGTGTCAAAAGAAAAGGTTGAATCTCAAGCCATGGATAAGAGAAAGGCCAAGCCTGAGATTAAGGAGGAGGAGGAAAAGGAGGACGAGGTACAGCTAAAGAAGAAAGACAGCAGAAAGCAGAGGGGAAAAGATCAATCTGAATTAAAAAAAAAAAAA
>VXBR01008031.1:195563-217758 GCA_013400215.1 Cisticola juncidis
AAAAAAAAAGAAAAAAGACTACGGACAAAACTCAAGTAAAAGAAACAAAATCCAAAGAGAGATTCAAGACCATGCTGAGACATATTGACACTAAAGATCAGATGGCACAGCGAGAGTTCCACATAATAGCCCTCAAACTCGTCAAGGTACAGCATTCAGAGATTGCAGATAGGAAATAAGATGAATAGCAGACAGAATAATCCACCAACTGGCATGGAGTTCAGATCTTTTGGTCCTCACTTCAAGTATCTAGTTAAGTTTCCTTGGACCTTTTAATATTATTTCCGTTTCTGAAACTAACAGCAAGAAATGTACAAAAAGGCACTTAAACAGCTATTACAGCAACGCTCTTGCTATGCTCAAGGTAATGTTAATTATCTCTGTCACTTCGAAGTTATTACTAGTAAAGCAATTACCTTTGATGAAATTATACATGCCTCTCCATGTACCAGCAAACTGTGATAAATATATCTTTCTCCCTTATGATTTTTTTAAGACCCTAGTGATTCAGGAAAAAATTCTCATAAAGTTTTCACAGACAGGAAGACTGGAATAACAAAAAATTCATTCAGTTAAAAACTCATACATGAAAACTCTCTCATAAGTGGAAAAGTTTTTAGCTTTCCATAGGTGATATGTCAGATACTATTGCTGGTTAAGCCACTGAGCTGGTTTTCTCACACTCCATAAAAATGCAATGTAGAGGTAACAGAAATTGCAATCTCGGGTATCAAGCTGAAATCAGTGCATCAAAATCTGCCTTCACTTAGGTAATTGCCTATCTACCTGCATAAGTTTCCATTCCTATACTATTGAAACACATTTCCGATGGACAAAACATGCACATAGAGGCTATTTCCAGTAGTGTTGATGTAACTGGAAGTTGCCAAGGATACAAAGCACAAGGGCCGGACAGCAACAGTGGTTCTGAGACTCTCTTCTCTTGAAAACCGAGCTCTTACTCATTTTCACCTCCAGAGTGTTTACCAGTTCTCCTGAATGAACCTAAAATGGCAGTAAGTCATTTCACAGAATGTGACCTGTCTATACTGCCTCTTCAGAATGAACATTTATTAGAAAGCCTCGCAACGTAGCACATCCCTAGGACACCACCAGTCCTGGCCTGCTGGAACTCTGTCAGCCCCAGCCCAGCCGGGCCACAGCAGGGCCTGTCCCTGCTCTTCACAGCCATGGCCCGTCTGAGCCGGGCACAGCTTTGCACAGCCCTGCCCTGCCCTGCCCTGCCATGGCCCCTCTGAGCCGGGCACAGCTCCCCACAGCCCTGCCCTGCCATGGCCCCTCTGAGCCGGGCACAGCTCCCCACAGCCCTGCCCTGCCATGGCCCCTCTGAGCCGGGCACAGCTCCTCACATCCCTGCCCTGCCCTGCCATGGCCCCTCTGAGCTGGGCACAACTCCCCACAGCCCTGCCATGGCCCCTCTGAGCCGGGCACAACTCCCCACAGCCCTGCCATGGCCCCTCTGAGCCGGGCACAGCTCCCCACAGCCCTGCCATGGCCCCTCTGAGCCGGGCACAGCTCCTCACAGCCCTGCCATGGCCCCTCTGAGCCGGGCACAGCTCCCCACAGCCCCGCCCTGCCATGGCCCCGCTGAGCCGGGCAGAGTAGCCCAATGGCCCAGCCTGGCCTTGACCGGCCAGAGAGGTTCTCGATGCCCGGGGCTGAAGCTGTCCCGGTGCCCTTGGCTGTCCTGCTCCTGATTGGGGGGAACAGGTCCTGGCTACAGGCTCTGCCCTGCTGCTGGCCATGCAGAGCCCTTGACATTTCTGCACTCTGTGATGCCATGACACAATGTTACCGAGGTGAATGAAATGTTCACATGGCAAAAAACTCAACTGTGACAGGACCCATGATGACAGACAAATGAGGAACATATCCTTCTTTCAGCAGTGGTCATTCCATCCTTAACTTAATCACCAAAATCTGTGTCTCCTAAGCCCATAATACATCTTTCCCCAGTCACCATCATGGCAGCAATCTGGATTGAAGGAAACATATGAAGATAAACCCACACCAAACACTGCAGCAGAATAAACTCACACAATCTCTTAAGGAAGGAAACTAGTTACTACTGATGTTTTTATAACATAGCTCTATTTCCTGTTTCTCCACCTCGACTATCACCTTTGAAATACATCTAAGCACTAAATTCCTTAACTACGAGTACTCAAAATTAGACTCCACAGTGACCTGAGTCTTACTCGTCTCTATTCCTCATCTCTAGAGAAGCTTTCATTTTTTATTATAACCTATCTTCACTCTTTTTTTTTTTACGATTGAGCCACCTTCTCAGTACTTATGCCTGCCACAGAGATACTGCCTCTCAAATTGTCTAATTGGTAGATAATCTGTTGTTAGAGACAGAAAGGGATGTATATATATTTCCTGAGGAGGAAATGCTTAGAACATTTGTTGGTAGCAAGCTGACAATGTAAAGTTCACTAGTTTGGTTTTAGCCCCTTAGGAAATGGACTTCTTCATCTAGAAACTCAACATTTTATCAATTTATTATTATTATTGTTATTATTAAAAGGAGTGATGGTAACACTCTTTATAAACCTTGCTAAACTTTGAGATTACCTAACTGAAATTTTAACACAAGGACATGTCTTAAAATTTAGCAATCACAAATTAAATAAAGTAAGAATGGCTGTCTTCCGAGTAGAAAGCATTATATAAAGAAAGAACAATGAGCTTAGTAGTTCAGTCATTCTGCATTTTGCATTTCATCATTAAGTAAAATAAGTTTCCAAACAATAATGATTGTATAGAAGTGGACTACACTGGGTACAGTCTCAGATCATTTAGACATTTGCCACTTTGTTTACCTTGATATTATATCTCCTTCCCTGTCACTGTCCCTTCTCCTGCTAGAAGATACTTAATAATTTGTTTATTCCAAGCAGTATTTACTTTTGTAGAGATTTTCATCAGAAGTTAGGGGCAGATATAACCACATTCTACACTGACTTATGGACTAGAACCTACACAATTTAAGCTGCAAGAAATGTGTTTTTTTCCAACTTCCTTACTAGTTACAAAATGATTGGTGAAAAAGAATGAACAGTATTTTCATGAGAAGTAACTTGTGATAAAGCTGGGGAGTAGAGACAAACAAACCCACAGTACAACAGCAGTCTGATAAGATGATTTTTTTAAAAACAATCAGTGTGATTAGAAGCATCCAAGTATTGATTAAACAGATTTCTCTATAAATCTTATCTTTTCTCAATTCAAAATTTCAGGTGTTGAATGGTGTTCAGTGACAAGACCAGAAGCAATAGGCACAAACACTGGAATTTTCCTCTGAATATCAGGAAAAGCTTTTCAGTTGTGAGGGTGATCAAACACTGGCACAGGTTACTCTGAGAGGTTGTGGGATTCCCTTCCTTGGAGACAGTCAAACATTGTCTGGAAGCAGTCCTGGACAACCGTCTGTAGGTGTGTCTGCTTGAGCATAGGATTTGATCTCCACAGGTCCCTTCAAACCTCAGTCAGTTACTCTGTTCTTCCATAAATACATGTACATTTTTCCAGAAAGACAGGATATGCCATCAACATGACTGACTCAAGCTAGACTCCAGTTGCAAAGGTTATAGCAGATGTTCAGTATTTGGTTATGTCTAATTCATGCCAGTAAATCACTTCATTAATTACTCAGATCATTATTGTTCCTTACAGAGCAGAGTCATTTAATATTAACAACTTAAGAACAGCTTGAACTATAATCTCTGACATCTGAAGTGAATATGTTTTGTGAAAATTGAGCAAAAGCCTCATTCAAGTCAAGTGAAGAAGGAATTTTAAGTCTTTCTTAATTGGTTTAAATCATCATACAGAATCACCTGCCTACCAATGGGAAGTCAGAGTCAGAACAATAGAAAAGGAACAACTCCATCTTCTTCCAACACCACGAAAAACTTAGCGATGTGAAGTGGGATGTAGGCACTCTTACACCTCTTTTACCCTCCCTGACAAGAAGACAAAAAACACTTAAGTATCTATTCAGCAACCACAACCAGTAAACACAAACACATCTGAGACCCACAAGAATTTCACATGTTTATGAGAGCTCCTCTGAGCTTGCAGCTTAATTGCTCTATCATCTTCATTCCCACAAGGGAATGCTTTTCCTAGCTTACAAGGCCTTCTAATAAAAACACAATTCTCTTCCTATTTGTGTATGCAGGGTTCCCTTTCAACAGATAAAAAACCTCTAAGTAGGAGTAAACGAAAAGCCATGAAAGTAACTACGAAGCTGTTCCAGATCATGGCTCACCTGGGTCTTTAGGTGAGTCTGCCCCAGTTGTTTCAAATCCTGCCCCAGGTTCACAGTCTACATACAGCCAGAATTTGCTCTGGTAGCAAAGAGCAACAAGACAAAATTGCAGAGAACTTACATCTAAGGCTTCAATTCCTCTTCCCTCAAATTCAATGAGGAGAAAATCTTTCACTGGAAACCTTTCTTCATCTAATTAAATTCCATTCTGGCTTATCTGTGCTGCATTTAAAATATCAGTTTTCCCTTCTCAGGGAACATTTGGCAGTTTACCAAAATCAAATATATATATATATAAAGCAAATATTTTAAATTGTGTTTCCTTTTTTAGGGGTGAAATATGCAATGATGGCAGCCACTACCAGCATTACTATTATGTTGGGAGTGCATGAGAGGACTACAAGAGAAAGGATCCTTGAGAGGAACTTCAAGATTAACCCAATTCCTGATCTCTAGATGCAGAAGAGGTACTGACGTGGACTGAAATGTTTTTTTTCTGGACAGAAAAGTAAACTAGGTTCCCTCTACAACTGAGGCATGGAGCCTGCAGTACAACCTCCCTCTTCACTACCAGAATACTTTACTGTCAGATGAATGGTGTGAAGTCCTGCAGCTCAAGCAACAATAGCCATATTGAGTCTTGAAATTTTGGCTTAGGGTGTTTTACAGAAGGTGTGGCAAATGCATTTGGCATTCTAAGAGTTTTGGGGTTTTTTTCTTTTCCTGTAATCTGAAATAGTCTGTGAAGACCACAGAAGAAATCAACAAAAAACTAAAGTCAAAACATATATAAAAGATGAGAACATGGCCCTAAAACCTTTTGATTAAGGCGTTCAAATACATTTGTAAAACAAATGCAGCTTGTTTAATGCTTCTACTAAGAACCGAGTCCCATGCAAGAAGATAAATTTATTAATTACAACCTATTCATTTAGTTTTATTGTGTTGTATGAACCTTGTACCAAATGTTAGATAAACGTTAAGAGTTATGAGAGGTCACTGGAATACCCACAAGAGAAGCATTAAATCATGACAATGGATTATCTCAACCTCAGCTAATCAGCCACTCCATGTAGTAAATGAATCTATTGTATTTAGAATTGTCTCAAATTGGCAGTGGACAGTGTAGAATAGTTACCTGAACAAGCAAATAACAAACACAATAATAATAATAACCCTCACATTCCCCCAATGCAGGAAATCAATATGTTGGTGAATTTATTTCAACTCCATTAAATGAACTGAGTAAGTTGCCTAAAATGTTTCCAGTGTCTTGGAATATTTGCTGAAGATTTTAAAGCTTCCCAAAAGTCAAATAAATCCTCTCTTGTCTCCCGTCAGAAGGAGAAATTTCTCTCACTGTAGGGCTATATATAGAGTCATTGTTCTCTGTTTAGAACATTCTGTTTTTAGCTAGATCTTACTTGCTCTAGGCTGTCAGTCATCTTTAGATCTCCTGCCTGCAATAGCAATAGGTTATATCATATGCTGTTGATTACAGGTCATAACAACCCCAAATTTATGATTGTCATGAGTACAATATCTCTACTCTTTCCATTTATCTGGTTGAGAAGTCAATTGCTTTTCTCTACCCTGCTGTTACTTGGAAGAATAAAGATATTCATGAATGAATGAGCTACGAATATGTTGGCCTTTTACTATTTCAGTGTTAAAAATTGAAGAAAGGCTCCAATTGCTTTGAGCAGAAACTAAGAGATTGATCCAGAGCCCTCCAAAGTCAATAAAAGATCTCATGAGATCAGTAAACTACAGAAGTCAGTCCACGTATCCAAGTCCCATACTTGCTGTCTCATTCTTGATTGCAGTCTATTGGATACATAATTTTTGGAGGAAATTCTGACAATAGCTGGTAGCTGCTACTGGAAAATTATAAATCACATGTAAGAACATGGTTGTGACAGCAATCATGAGGTCTCAAGCAGAGCATTAAAGAGAAACATATTTTTGAAGTCTCTTCCACAAATGCAAAGTTGCTGTCACTTTGCAAACCACAAGACAAATTTTACCCTACAAAGCTCTAGGAAGTGATGATGTGGCACAGTGAAACAAAGCTAACTTGGGCCAAACTGGTATGTCACATACTGCACTGTAATGCTATGCAAAGACCACGGTTCATGTTCCAGAGGACTTTCTGCCAGAGCAAAGCACCAGCCTCTGGAGGGCTGAAGAGCACTGTCATGTCCCTGTGAGGATGTGAACTGATCCAGTAACTTGGAGTTGTTGCACAATGCTTTAAAATATTCCTAGAAATACTCCTCTGAGGACAGACAGACTCTGGAAATACACGAGTGCAAAAATTATAAGTTTGAAGGATAATAGCAGAATGTAAAATCACACCAGGTACCTAAGTGGCCTCACCTTCAAGAGTTTGAAAAACTAATAGCTCAAAAGACCCCTCTAGCAATGAAATCCTTGTTTTTCTCAGGTACTGCAAGCTCTAAATATTGTGTATGTTGTTTTTTAACAAGTAATTCCCTACTGTATAAAAATTTTTTCCAACCACAGGTAAATATGCTAACAAAGGCATTTTTCATGCAAGTAAAAATTCGAAGTTTCTACAAATAAACTAAATCTTCCAGTAACATATAATTTGTATAACACTTAAACATTTAAAAGCATTCCGGTTTGCAGATCTTTCTCATTCATTTTTTCCTATTCACATGTCTAAGATGAAACTGAGACTCAGAGATGGCTAAGTGATAAATACCTTTGTTATAGTCATCATCTGGTTTTAGTTAATAATTCAATTATTAGATTTTCTCAGTAAACAGCAGGATATCAGAGCAAATATATTGTTTTTAAATACAGCTCTTAACTCTTCTAGGAATTTTTAAGTAGAGCTTTTAACTTTGCCTTTTTTTTTTTTTTTAATAATACTCTCAGGAGTAAAAATTAAATTCAGATATCAAGAAAAAATATTTTTGTAGAAAACACAGCTCATAAGCTTTTGAAATTAGATTCTTCCCATGCAAACACTTCCAACTGTGAACAGAGATTATCACTATCTGATCACTGGTGCACGACAAAATGCCAGTGTTTCACTCAAGAATCTACCTGCAATGTATGCCCTCATAAAAACAAATGTCCCCTAGATGGTATTTAAGTGAGAGTTGTTCACAGTAAAAGAATCATTACAGATGATATTTTTTTCCTTTTTTAAAATAATTTGAGTTTGCATTTTTTTAATCACTCATTAAAAGAGGTCTATGTTAAGACCATCAAGATTATCATGTGGACACATGTAATTTTTGTTAGATAATAAAAAGCACCAAACATTGAAATCAGTTGAAGAATACATGTACATATACATGAACAAATTCTATTTTTATTAGAACCTGAAAATCTTGTATTTGAAAAATATTTTTAATATGAGTTTCAATTTTTTAAAAAAGCCACATATAAATTTGTATATGTTAAATTCTTTAGCCCTCTTCATGTGAGAAATATTAACAGTTGCTGCTGAACGGAGAGATCTGTGCTGCAAAACTACCATATTAGCAGTTCCCTTCACTGGTACCCTTCAGTAAAATATTGAAACAGAATTATTTGTCATTAGAATTGTATCATGTGCTCAGCTATTATTACTATATGGGATGAAGCAAATCTTCTGCTTCTAAATTTTCATACTGCAATTCATAATTCCAAAATGAGTAGAGGCTTTAAAATATTCAGTATTAGCTAGAAATGAAAGCTGCTGATTTTAGTGCTACTTTTGGAAGTTTAAATTTTGTCTTGTATTAAATACATTTAAGCAGGCAACATATGTGGAGATTTTCCTTACGAAATACATATGAAATTTCCAGTAGATCTCCTGATAGATGCAATAGATCCAGTGATCATACTGTGAACTTAGTCCTCTAAATGTAAGTATTCTGCATTTCAGCACCCCCAAAAAATTCAGCCACATCTCTACTGTTTTCTGCTTAGCAAAACATCCAAAAGAATAAGAGATTATAGTCTGAGTCCTTAAATTCAATCACAGTAAAACGTAATTATTTCAAGTAGATACTATACCCCTTTTATTTTTTTCACCCCTTTTACATTCAGAATAATTGAAAATCCTGTCAAACTCCTCCACACACTTCTTCAAAAGGATGTCATATAAAGAATGTACTTGGAGGTTATCAGCAGGTTATCTATTTCTTTCATACATAGCAATTTGCATACATCAAAACTGAGTAGTTGATATTTTTATGTACTACTAAAACCACTGAATGACAATGTTGGATAGAAGAATGAAATTTCTTGACAACAATAACCCACAAAAACCTGACAAATGTGCTAGCATGCAGAAGTTCAGAGAGGAATACAATCTAATGATTCAGGACTCTGATAGGTACAGTAATAACCTAAAATTAAAGCTAGATCCTAGACTATCAATGGCATTCAAGCATATCAGACATCCAACAATCCCACAGCTTCATAACGAAGATGTGTTTGAGAATGAGGCAGATTTTCAAAACTGTAAGCCATGACAAGAGGAGTCCTTTATCTTAAAACAAGACCTGTAACTTTATATAAATTGAAATAACAATAGAGCAATAAGTTGTAAGGGGCCTTTGTTTCACCAATAATATGGGTGTCTAAGGCGCCTTAGAACAGGAAAACCAACAACTTATAGTCTCTGGAACAATGTAAACTGACAAAGATCCAGTTTTCAATGGAAATTAATGATCAAATTAATTTATTCATTAACCACTAGTGCTTAATCTAATTCTGAAGAAAATCTTAGAAAAGGTCAGTTGCATCCCAAAATTCTTAATTAGTCCTGTAAATTGCATTGAGAACCTAAAATAACTGATGTGTACACTACTGTCTTCAGTTTGAAAACAGATTTCTGGTATGCAGGATGAACCAACCCACACAGGACTCAAGCAAAAACTTTCCTTTAAAACTTCAGAAAAGTCTTACCAATCATCTGCATATACTTTTGATAATACTACTAGACAGTTAATCTGGTCAGCATCTGAAAGTATCTGGAGTGAAGGATGAGTAACAAATAACTTTAGCTATATTTTTTCATAGTGAAAACCAAAACCCACAGCATTTCCAAGAGATTCAGAACTATGCTTTTCAGTGGCATATGAGCTAAACTAGTAGTAAATACCAGCAGGAAGTAAAGAGCACTAGCAGACAGATAGTCCTCACTGATCTGAAAGAGACATCTTTGAGAGAAAGGTGCTCATCTACTAGTATGAAAATCACTGAAATCCAGAGGTTGGTGCCTCACCAAAGTTGTCTTCACTGAACCAGCTGTAGAAAAAAAGCGTGAAATTTTTGTCATAAAGCTCAGCACATGTGAACATGAATTGATTATCTAGAATATGTGGACCAAAACTAAAATGCATTCCTCTCTAGTTCTCCTAGTTAGCGCAATATATTCAGTAGACATTTGACAAAAAAATTTAAACATGGCCTTACAGATCACATTCGTTTCATAGTGGGAAAGAGAGTAGCAACCCTGTAAGGATCTTTCATCAACCACTAATGAGTTAGGCATATGGTAAACGAGGGGGGTTTGTTGGTTCTTTCTTTGGGGGTGGTGGGGGAGGAGGGAGATAGTGGTAGTGGATCTGTCCCTATTTCTTACAGCAGAATAGTCCAGACTTAACAGTCACAATTTCTCAGCTTCTTCAGTTTGTATCAACCAAACCCTAATAATAATAAGTCTGATATCCAGCCACTGAACAACTGATGTCATCGTCCAAAGTAGTTACCTGGACTATTCAGGAACTTCTGCATGTTTTCAATGCTTACTCAGGAAACAAAACTGAAGGTAAGCTGAAAAATGCAATGAAAAATATTTCAAATGTTGTGAATAGTTTGAAAGACTGAATCAGTTAGCAACCAGATCAAAAAATTCTGTGGGTATTGCTGTTTGCCACCACAAAAGCCAAGATCATCAGGGATAACATTGTACTCCCTGTTGTGGTACCTCAGCTTCTAATGAATTTAGCCATCTGATTATGCAGCATCATTCCTCAAAGTACAACCTTCTGAATGTGGCATTTCTGGGAACAGCACCAAAATATGACAGCAATCACTGTGTGTGTTGTTAATGCCTGTGGCTAGATTTTGTATTTTGGAATACCTTGAGGCATTGGGTAATGTGGATAGCAGGCAATCCTTGTGATGATTTACAAAGTCATAGTACATCTAAATGTACCATGGCAATTACTGTTTGATAAATGATGTAGTCTTAGGAAGAAAGGACATCCTTCCTTCCAAAGGATCCATTATGAAATAATAGAAGTTATAAAGGGATACAAAGTCACCTAGTACTTCCAAACAGCGTACAAAAAAAGTACTGGTTCCATTTTGATGAATATATTAAAACATAAAGTAAATGATGGAGTTTTATTAGAAAAGATCACTATATAGTTTAAAAATAAAGGTACTTACACTATGTCTTTACCTAGAGCAAAGTAAAGGCAAACAAAAGTACTCTTAGAGTTCTCTCTATTCTTCCTTTTTGAGAAAAAGAAAATATCCAGGCAAAAGCTCTAAGTTATGTCTACATGATCCTAATTTTTATATCTCTGATGTTAAGTTTAAGTGATCCAATACAAATTTTCCTTTCATGATTGCTGTTAAATCATGTTTTGCCTTGAGTAAATTATTGTCTCAACCTCAGAAATGTCAAGGGTCTGTAATTTGCTGCCCCGTAAGCTATCATCTAAGCCACTGAAGCTGTGTTTTCCAGAACCTTCCATAACAGCATTTTTCTTTTTCCCTTGATGTTTTCACATGTTAAGTCTGGTGTTGTTATTATCACAGTCTTGCAATTGTGAATCCCATTAGTGTCATATGGTAGGTGCTTGTGGGAAAAACCCTCACTACACAGAGAATGGTCCCTCTTCTGACCATCTTCCTGTTCAGGTTTCCTTACCTTTTGTTTTGTAGACTTTTACTTTACAGTACAGAAGCCCTGGTGCATACACATGCAACACTTGAACCTAAAAATTACCATACTTCAATCAAACACCCTTTGTGTAACAACACATATGAAAATCTAGAATGAAAACTCTTTCCTGTTTCTGGGCTGAAACCCTACAAATTGTTGTGACAGAAGTGCAGGACCCAGCACTTCATCCTATTGAACCTCATACAGTTGGCCTTTGCCCATCAATCCAAGATAACATGAAAGACTCTGAACAGCATGTAACAATCTTGTAAAGTCTAGAGTTTGTTTGTTTGTTTGTTTTGTTTTGTTTTGTGATTTTGGGTTTTTGGGGTTTTTTGTGAAAATATATTTTGCAAATAAAGAAAATACATTGTTCTAGAAAGCTGAATGCTTCAGCTAAACTTTTATTAATCTTCTCTAGAAAACTACTTCTAGTCTGAGATACCTTCTTATAGAAAATTCAGTGCTTATTTATTCATAGAAAGTATGTACTCTAAATAATCAATCCTGGTACATGTCAGAGCAGAAAAAGAAATTAGCGTAAAGTAATAAAAAATATTGTGATTAACATTTTTCCATCCATTTTCTTCCTTCTGTACCTGCAATTTGTGCCTGTCTAAACATAAAATCTGAGTACCTACTAGAAATTAGTGTGGGTGAAGAACTAAAATTCTGATAAAAATACTCTTCCTGTTTAACAAGAATCATCTAAAGGGGACAAATAAATTCAAAAGACAAATTTATCTCCAAAATTCACTTAACACAGTGATTTCACACATAGTAAAATGTGCATCACATTCAAGACTCTTATTTTCCCCACCTCCTGTCATTCACTTCTATCCTCATCTTAACTTTTCAGAGTCACAATGTCAAGAAGGTTAATGCAGTTACATGAATTTGTGATGGACCATTTCACTCAGATTTGCTAAGGCAAACACATATAGCTGGCTGGTAAACAATTTACTCCAGAGAGAACAGGTTCTTCTTAGCTGAAAAGAGACCTCTGCCAAATCAATACATTAAATGATGAGATATTAGCTGCAAAAGGAGGGGAAAATCCTGGAACCTGACTATCCTTTTTTAAGCACTAAATACTTCTAGACACTCAGATATTAGGCACAATGTCACTGAAGACAATGGTATAAACCAATGCAACAGTGTTAATGAGATCTTAGTCATGCTTGTAATCTTTTAAATATACAGTTCACAGCAAGCTAAGAAAAATTGCTCTCAAAATTGCTGTTGTATGCAATATGTCCATTTATATAAATAGGGTAAAGTTGCTTATTAAGAACATGAAAGACTTGCACTCTGCAACCTCTGAGGGAAAATTGTTTTCTTCTGTCTGCTTTTTTTCTTAGCAAATTTTGAGCTAAGCAAAGTATATCAATTCTGTTTTAAAAAGTGATCAGAAAACAGTTTTATAACTATGGAATATAACTTGGATGTGAAATAATGGTTAAGGAGAAACTGCACGGTCTTTATCAACGATTACATTAATATCTTTAAGTGATGTATATGAGTAGGATGAAGGCACATCTTACTCTCATTTTCTTTTCCTCACCTCCATGTACCAGTGACAGAACCATTAAAACCCACAGTTTGTTAAGCCTGCCTTTATATAATTATATAATTCCAGGTAAATGTGAATTTCTTCACATTCTTCATAACTTCTCTGCAAAACTAGTTTTTCTGAGAAAATGCAAGTTAATAATAAAATTTAGCATGTGGGGGAAAAAAACCCAAACAAAAGCACACAGAAAAAAAAGACATGAGAACAAAAAAACCAAACCAGAACAAAAAAAAACCAAACCAAACAAACGACAAAAAAAAATTAAAAAAAAAAAAAAAAAAAAAAAAAAAAAAAAAAAAAAAAAAAAAAAAAAAAAAAAAAAAAAAAAAAAAAAAAAAAAAAAAAAAAAAAAAAAAAAAAAAAAAAAAAAAAAAAAAAAAAAAAAAAAAAAAAAAAAAAAAAAAAAAAAAAAAAAAAAAAAAAAAAAAAAAAAAAAAAAAAAAAAAAAAAAAAAAAAAAAAAAAAAAAAAAAAAAAAAAAAAAAAAAAAAAAAAAAAAAAAAAAAAAAAAAAAAAAAAAAAAAAAAAAAAAAAAAAAAAAAAAAAAAAAAAAAAAAAAAAAAAAAAAAAAAAAAAAAAAAAAAAAAAAAAAAAAAAAAAAAAAAAAAAAAAAAAAAAAAAAAAAAAAAAAAAAAAAAAAAAAAAAAAAAAAAAAAAAAAAAAAAAAAAAAAAAAAAAAAAAAAAAAAAAAAAAAAAAAAAAAAAAAAAAAAAAAAAAAAAAAAAAAAAAAAAAAAAAAAAAAAAAAAAAAAAAAAAAAAAAAAAAAAAAAAAAAAAAAAAAAAAAAAAAAAAAAAAAAAAAAAAAAAAAAAAAAAAAAAAAAAAAAAAAAAAAAAAAAAAAAAAAAAAAAAAAAAAAAAAAAAAAAAAAAAAAAAAAAAAAAAAAAAAAAAAAAAAAAAAAAAAAAAAAAAAAAAAAAAAAAAAAAAAAAAAAAAAAAAAAAAAAAAAAAAAAAAAAAAAAAAAAAAAAAAAAAAAAAACCCAAAAGCTCAACAAAACCAAACAATCCAACAGTCCAAAATGCAAAGTATTTGAAATGAAACAAATAGATGACATTTTTATCATTTTTGGGATAATCAGCATTAAGAAAACCTCAAGAAAACATTCCTAACTAAAAACATATTTAGTGATGGTACCACTGGGTATGGTTTCCTTAAAAAGCAATGGCTTTATTTCAATAAATACTTTATTAGGACCAAAAAAATTAAAATATTATTCAGAAGAAAACAGACTCAATTTCAAAGCATACAATCTAGATTTCTACAGAGGGATGATGATATTAAAAATTGTACTTTTACCTTGACTGATAACTTCTACATTGTACCCCCTCAGACTAAACCAAACCCTCCCTCATGTCCAGAAGCATCAGCTCCTGTCGTAAATACAACTTATGTCCTGCTTGTTTAAGTTCTCCAGAACACAGGATGTGAACTGCCCACTCTTCCTATTATTATACTCTCTATGCTCTTGTGTGAGTACTATCCCTGTGTGCCATCATGTTCTTTTTCTTTGGAAGTCAGTCATGTTAACCTTCCTTTGAAACTGGTCATCTGTTTGCAGCTCAGTGCTGCTCTGTCCACAGACTCTGACTAGGATGGGCCTCTTGAGGCAGTAACAAGAAGAGAAGGAAAACTTTGACCATGCTGGGAATGGGAGGGAGAGGGAGAGGCTGGGTCATTTAGGAAGCATCCTTATCCTTCCCAGAGGAGAAGGTCACAACTGGAATATGCAGTCTCCTCATCCTAGACATGAATATACTTAGTGCTTAGCTTTCAGGCCTTAAGAGTTAGAAGTGGTGTTACAAGTGCTATCACTGCTGTTAAGAAAACCATTGACTGTTTCCCACGATGGAACTGCCATTTCTTCATCATCTTTATTGATGTCTCAGGCTCCAGACAGTATCTTCTCCAATTTACACGTTTTGTTTCCTCTTGAATAAACCAGCTCTAATTGGTTTCAGGAAGCAGTGAAATATCAAGCCTCACCAAATGACCACTCTCCAGGGGCAAACAGAAAATTAAATCTACTACAGAAGGATGTTCCTGTGAAGTGTTATTATCCAGTGATCATTTACTTATATACAAAATGCAAGGGTTATTCAGCTGTCCATTCTTATCTATTTAATAGCTAGAAGAATTCAACACACTGGCACTACTACAACTGCTCCCATCTCCTGACCTTTCTAGAGCATTGCTAGTGTAACTTCTACATTGCTAATGTAATTTTCATTGCCAGAACAAGAAATCCTTCACTAAAAGACACTCAAATTCAGCATAAGAGAACTACTAACTCAAATCACCCAAGAGTTAACACGGTTTCTACTTTATTGATCAGCATATTGACCAGTATTACATCTTTATTATGTCATGAGTGTAAAACATTTCACAGGCTATGGGATGCTAAGACAAAATAAAAAGTTACAGAAAACAAACAAACAGCAAACAAAAAATCTTGAAGAAAAGGAAGAAAGAGAAAATGAAAGATTCTAACTACATGCTCTAATTTTAATTTTCTCATGCTAAAACTTTTATAGACAAGACAGATTTGGACTTGAGGACAATTCAGTAGAACATCTTATTTCCAAAGCCAACAAGAAAAAGAAAATTCAGATTGAAAATTACAAGGATAAATATACATTTGCTACTCTACAGCACAAAAGAGGGTCAGTCAGCTCTTCTAGGGAGGAACTTCTGCTTTTGCTTCCATGCATCTCTGTGTCCATAACAACTTGCTGTAAGAGTAATGGCACATGCTAAATGCACCATTAATCCCCTGCATTTCAGTAACATCACACCTCTGTACCAGATGAGGGCAGATAAATCAAGGCAGCATGCCTTTCACAGTACAACAGTATAAAAACTTTACTGGTTCTTCTAGTTAACTTCTTTTTTTTCCAATGTGCCAAGTGTCCTGCATTGCATATTCCCAAAGCACTTTATTTGAAACATTTCTATGTAAAGACAAAATCAAACCAATATAAACAAGAAGCATTTGTCTTCAAAAACACTAACTCACAGTTAACTAAAAGATCTTGAGAAAAAGAAAGACATAATAAATGTAAGATTAAACAAAGCAATGCATTTTCTTAATAACTGTTATACTCTTTAGATTTAAGCAGTAAGTCCACCTGCACTGTAACATGTGTACCTGAACTAAATCAAATATTGTCACAATGAGCATGAAATGAATACGGCAGCTCTTTCATCCAGCTCCACAATTAATTTCCAGTTATGCCAACTGCTATTATTTAATCTGTCAAAACCACTGGATCTACATCATCTGTCCCCAAATTCACCACCTGCACATTTGAAAACTACACACACCGAACATTTCTAATTCAGGAAGCAGACCTACTGCTGGCTGTGTTAATACAAATTCACAGCCTCAGGCACCACAGCTCATCTGTCCAGCTGTGCATAATTTGCAGAAAGTTCTACTTCCCCTCACACCATTGTGTACTGAGAACTTATCTTTGCTTTTTAGATGATGTAGATGATATAAACTGCAGTAGGCAGCTGTAATAATAATTACATTATTGGTAGAACTATATTTGGATTGGGAAACTATAGCGAACAAATCAGTGACTACATATCTAACTGAGAAGAAACACAATGATTGATGAATGCTTTCCTGAAGTGCTGCGTCTGCACTAATATTTGGGTGAAGGGTACATTTCAGACAGCAACAACTCACTAACTGCTTCCTTTCATTGCTATAATCTTTTTTCATTTTTTGCTTAAGACATCCCATGAAATCCAGATACATTTCCACTAATCAGTAAATGTCAGAGAGTTTTGGTAATGGCAGATGTACCAAAGATTTACATGGGCTCCACCTCTTCTTCCATAATTCTTGAATCCAGGAGAGGATTTTTACCCCTTTTTCGTCACAAATGACCTTTAAAATAATACTGAAATCTGTAATCCAAAAACATTGCAACTGAACATCCAGGAGAATTATTTACCAGTGTTAAAATGCTAGTTTGGAGAGCTGGCAAAAACTTGAGCACCACCACAACTAATGAAATAACTGAATCAAAAGATGAACAGACTGATTGGGAGTACTCCATCTAACACAAGCCCAGATTTTTTGACAAGCAAATCCAAGAAATTTCAGAAAGAAATCACAGATGGAACCAAGTCTGTATAACCATTTGTCTTTATAAACACAGTCACCAATAAAACATGAGTTGAGGCAGTACATTGTCCTATATCATCTAGCATATTCTTTTAGTGTGCATAATCATCCATGCTTATAACAAGCTCTTCAAGGAAGGGATGGAGATGCATTATTTTTCAGAGCCTATGCTTTATTTTTTATTTTTCAAATAAAGATTTGAAGACAAGTTCATTAGCAGAAGCTAATGGGCAGCTGGGAGAAAACTTTTAAGCATTATATATGATATTGCCATCTCTATGGAAATATTCCACACCATTTCATCAAAATACTACTTCCTCCAATAACCTGACCAAAAGTGTCTTGAAATTAACAGGTATCTTTACATGGAATCCAATAAATGTCATTGCATGACACTAATCTGTCAATGGGCCATTTATCTTAGTCCTGTTGCACAGGTCTTTTCATGTTAATGGCTTATGCCATGTCCAGTAAGAAAATGAGTAAAAATGTATTGTACATTAGCATATGCCTTATATCTTATATGGTGTTCTACATGAACAATATATTAATTTTGTTTCTTTGAAAATATATATCTGGAAACTTTCACAATAGATCAGAAAAGGTAGAATCATGTCTCAAAGAATAAACATAGTTATTACATAATTTCAAGGTAATTTTTTCTGTATATGACCAAGTTCTCAAAAGAGGTATTTCATGGGTAACTGGTATATAAATGAGAAATTATATATATGTTGGAGTAAAGTAAATAAAGAAATGAAGAAAAGAAGGGGTTGGGGGGAGGAAGAAAAGCTTATTTATTTTCAGATAAAGAATTCTTAGTTGTAAAATTAAACTATTTATAATTGTTGAGTAATCCCCTGCTCTTTTTAATTGCAGAGTTCTGTGTAGTGTCTGCAAACAACTTTATTTAAGAGAAAAACTGTCTGGCACATCTACTTCCAAGCATAAGATGTATCCAAATCTTAAGTTGAAAATCAGTACCATGAAAATCAGTACAAAACAAAGATATATGAATAAACAATAGAAATCTGACTAGATTCAAAATTCTTTTATGTCAAAAGAGGCTATCAGCTTTGTACTGGTTTTATTACATTTGGATGGATACAAAGTAAAGTGTTCATATATCAGAAGCCAAAATGTGATGTATAATGTAGTATTTGTTTATGAGAAAAGAACAAACAGATATTTGGAGATAATTACTGCAAATCCTGTTTCAGAGGAAAAAAAAAAAAAAACCAAGCAGATTTATTGAAGTCTGTCCACTTACTTTCCACCAGAGTTTAAAACTGTAAAAGAAACCCAGCTACAGAAAATATAACTAATTTATTTGAGCACTGTCCATGCTATTCCTCTAAACAGATCTTTGAAAGACTTGTTGGCATTAAACTGCAAGTCTTCTCGTTAAGGGTCCAAAGTGATGTTAACACATCAAGACGCTTGATCACTAACCCAGCTATGTCTGACATCAATATCACAAGATCACCACATGATGGCACTGACTAAGATCGCTGGTCAGCCCTGGAAAGACCATTAACCTGACAGCCACACTACTACAGAGCTAGAAAATCTGTTCCTTCTAGGTCTCTACTGGGCCTGCAGCCCACACAGACACTACAGTAACAACAATTTTCAACATAATCAACCCATTAGACCACGTCAATTAACACTTTGGGTCAGAAATCCTATTCATGATTGTCCTCTTTCATTTCTGTCCTAGACCTCTCCTAATTGGCAATGACTACCTCCAGTTGGAGGACAAAGGAAGTCTTCCCCCTGAACTGTGTGAACAGAGAAGCAGTGGTCTATTGCATTCAACAGATGCAAATCTGAAAAGTACTTCTGGATGGAAGTTTGCTACCATCAAATCATGACAGTATTATTTCATCTGTCATCTGTTATGGTGGAACATTGAAGGGGCCGAGTCTTAATGATGAGTAAACTAAGCTGTGTAACTAAAAGGGGCTTATTCTTAATGATGACTAAACTAAACTGTGTAACTAAATCTCAGAAATATTTTCAATTTATTTCAAAATAAATTCATACACATACAAATTTCTGTTTATATTCATACTATATATGAAACCATAACAGCAACTGCAGAGTTGGTAAAAGTGCCACTCATCTTCAAAGCTTACCTCTCTTAAAAGGCTCAGCCTCCCCATCAAGTTGCAAATCTCAGTTAGCACATAAATAACAGAAGATAGGCAAGCGTGGAAAATCCTAACCCTCCACTGAAGCTCACCAGTGATATACATTTTCTGAAATACATCCTATGAAACTGAGTGGTGTGTGGGCTAGGTGCAGAAGAAAGCTGAAAGAATCACACATTGAGACATCAGTGACTACAATTTATTTTTAAATTATTACAGTACAAATCTGAGCATTCCTAGCTAGGGATCATTCCAGCATGTGGTAATGCATTCGGTTTGAATTAGCTGTGACACTGGCAAAGCCCCACTGCAGACCTCACAGGATAAGTCAGTGTTCTACAGGGGCTGCCGCTGTTCAGACTCTTATGTCAGCTATGCATGCAAGTCATAAAGTAACCCTGTTTCACATACAGTATATTTTTAATGTCAAAACTCATCCCCATTTGTTTACATGAGTTAAAGAGGGATGAGCTTGCTGGAAACATTTCCAGAACAATTTCCTACTTTTTAAATTCAGCCACTGCTGGTTGTCTATAAATCACATATTTCAGTTTTCTATTCTCTACCTTTATATCCAAGTTGCAAAAAGTTTATTACCATTGTGTTCTATCTCATTGCTAAAAATTTTCCAACAATATTGCCAGTAAAATTGTTACTTGCTTTTCCTCCACTAGACAGCAAAGTGTTTTTTCTTGCTGGTGTTTGGGTTTTTTTTTATTGGTCCTTTTTTATTTTTCTTTCCAGTCCAATCTGGGGACTACTAAAACAAACACAATAGAAGTGGAGAACTATTAAAAGGTGACATAGTTGAGTACATAACCCTGTCAGATGTGAGGATAAAATGGCTCACAGCATAAATGCCTTACAAATATTGCTTGAAAGCACCCGAATTGAACTGTGACAGAGGATAGCTGCAGCTGGACATGAGATACTTATATTGATTTGTGCACCTTGTGTTTCTGTTTTATTAGACTTTTATTTCTATCAAGGCTCACAGTCTTGTAATTCTGTGCACAAAACTAACCAATTTACTCATGCAGAAGAGATCTTGAATCCTGATGACAAGTCTTCAAGCGACAGAATGACTAAATTATATGCTGGTTATAGCACGATGCTTATTCCTGTCCTACCCAGGTGGAGCTGTTCTTTACACTATGTGATTCAGCCATCAAATAGCAGTGTGCGTGTTTGAAAGGCCAAGAGGAGGCTGTATTGAGAACCTGTCAAAAACAAACATGCAAACCTCTATGTAGCAATCAGCAAGTGTTGCTTGAATCAATCTTTTTGTTAAAAAATAAAGAAGGCCAAAGAGATCCTTGTTTCTATATAGTATTTTTAATACCAACCTTCAGTTAAATAGGTTTTCTTTCTGCCCCTTTCCTTCATCTCTGCATGACAGGTCTTCTGCTGAAGGATGCTATTAGGATTGACATTTTTATCAAATGTAAACCTTTTCAGGTGAATGATCTGCCCGAGAACATGGGATCAGCTAAAGTATTTGGAAGACTACAAAATATATAGTCTAACATGGCATCTCCAGTAAACCTACCAGTTTTATCACTTGTCCTAATTTAATCCAGTTGGCCTGTTCTGTTCACACTATGAGGCTTGCTTTTGTTTGTTTGCATTGTGATGACTTTAAAAGAAATCACACTGATCACTGTGCTTTGCTGATCAAGAAAAAAACACTGGGAATTTTTGAATTTACAGTCTACATTTTTGTGATACAGCACTGCATTTTAAAGCAATAGTGGAAAGCTAATCACTCCCTCCAGAAGCGCAGAAGGAAAATGTATTTTCTTATCTATATGAATGTATTCCAGTAGAAACAAAAACTAGGGGCCATTACATTCAATGAAAAAATAAAAAAACATAAAAAAGAATTCTAATTAGCTCTGAATTAGCTTGGTCCTCTTGAGAACTAAGATAATTCAGTGCTAAATTCATGTTTATTTTTATTTTTATTTTTATTTTTATTTTTATTTTTATTTAATACAAGACCAAGATATTTTGGATGTCAAACTGAATTTCAGTTTTAGTATTTGATACAACTTAATAGGTTGCACTTGCACATGACCCACCAAAAAAAATTGGATCTATGCAATACACTGGCATATGAATAGAGAATAGAGAGAAAGGGTAATAATAGGTGTATTTATATACACAGGACTAATAATTTCACTATTATAAATATCATGTCAAAAATAAATTTCTCTTTCTATTAGTCTGAGAAAAATACTTGCCACCATAGACATTGCTGTTTTGAGTAACCAGAAGCTGCATGACATGTTTTCATGGTTCTCAAACCTTAATGATTCATTAGACAATGCATGCAATCCTCTACTCAGCAACACAAGCAAAAAATACTCGGAATTTCCTGCCTGAATGCACATCCATATAAAAGCTACCTATACAGAAGCCTACATAGATATTAATAGATTGAATATAAAGTATTTTGTAAGTAAAAAGAAAACAAAATGCAGAGTTCATTTGACATATGAAATCAGTCCTCTTTCACAATGCAAAGCAGTGTTCTTACCCAGGAATTAGAACTAGTGGAAATAATTTCTTCTTAAGGTGACAAATAATTTATTTCTTTAGTGCTGAGGATTTATAGATCTAATGAAAACATTATTTTTGTCCCACATGATATGGGAAAAAATATTACCCTTTAATATATAAGATCTGTAGTGGCAGTTGTATTTATGATTTAGGAAGAGAAGAATAGGAGGGATTTCCATTTTGGTGTAACTGTAAATTCCTCCAATTAAGTTTTGAATGCTAATCTCCTAGACACATGCATCTATGTCCTTTAAGTTAATAATTTAAAACCGAACTAGAATTTTATCAGAATTTTATGACTGCTTTCAACACTGATCAAACATCAGCCTAAAGCGGTGTTGTGAAGGGTCGTGCGGGGGGTGTATTTGGGGGTTTTGCGGTGTCGTTGGTTTCTCTCCAGACACAAACATCCGAAGTTGGCCGTGCGTTTCAGCCATCCCTGCGAGAGGCAGTGCCCCCGGAGCTGCAGAGGGCCGGCCGGGCACAGGCACCCCGCTGCCGGGCCGGGGTGCTGCGGTCCCTGCGGCCTCCCCGGGCCCGGCCCGGCCT
>VXBR01008031.1:218480-305675 GCA_013400215.1 Cisticola juncidis
GATATTTTTCCCTCCTCTCCTCTACACTCTTCTGTTTATTTCCCTGTAAGGCAAAGCTACTTTGTAAACATCTCACACAGAACCTCAGAGCCTTTCCAAATAGCTGATTGCAGCAAAATGCCTCCGAACAAATTATGGTGCAAGGAGGGTATAAGGGACGAGACCGAAGTGGGTAAAAAAGAAATAAATTTGCATAAATATGCATATGTGACAAGAAGATCGCGTATGATGGTGGAAATGTCAGAAAGAAAGTATCGCTTTATCATGATGGGAAAAGTAAAAGCACAGACGACTGCAGTAAACTGCTCGCCCTTTGCCAGAGTACCAACTGCAACACCTCTCCCTCTCCCCCACCCTCGCCGAGAAAAAAAAAAAAAAAGGGGGGGGGGGGGGGAACAGAAAAAACAAAAGGAAAAAAATGAAAATGAACACTCAAACTGCAAATCCGGTACTCCTACCTTAACACTGGGTAAAGCTGCAGAAGCATAGGGGTCTTTTTTACACAGCCAGAATCTTTCAGGAAATCCTCTCGGGCTATCATGCAGCCAGGATTATTCACATACGGTTCCTGCTCTCCTTTTTGGAATCCAAAGCGATTGGCTTCTCCAAAGGAATGCAACGACCACGAAAGGGGGGAAAAATTAAAAATAACAAGAAGAAAGACAACAACACTGGATTTGAAGGAAACTCGTGTTCTCTGTTGTAAGCGACCTACATTCAGGCAGAAAATTCATTGCAATCAGTGCGAGAGGGAGAGTTGAGTCTGGAAGTAGGAGCTGTGATTGCCTATGCAGAAAGACCGAGCCGCGGAGAGACTGATCTGCAAGGCAAGGCGAGCTGGGAGAGAGAGGGAGAGGGGGGGGGGGGGNNNGGAGATGGGGGGGGGGAGAGGAGGAGAGGAGGGGGGGAGAGGTCCAGGCTGTACCAGGCGCTCTCCTCCCGCTATTGGACCAAACTGAATGAATTTCACAAAGCCGCCAGCCAATGGCTCCCCGCAGCCAGCCCAGCGCTACAGAAACCGCATCTCCATCCACAGCCCCCCGCGAAGGAGCGGCGCATCCCCGCGCCGAGCGGCGCGGCGGAGCCGGGCCGGCACCGGGGGCTGCACAGGTGGGCACCGCGCACACGGAGCAGGGAAGGTGTCCCCGGCTGCGAGTGTGTGTGCGTGTCTGTGTTCCGGAGGATCACGCAATTCACACTGCCTATCTCTCTGCTCCGTGGTCATGTACAGCAAGTGCAGTCTTTGTTAACCCTTTACAGTAGCAGTTTCTACAGTACCAGCCTGTTGTTACCATATTCACCCATCTCCGTTTTCGTGGAGCTGACAGTACAATTGCACACCAAGCAAAAAAGCATTTTGTTCCTGCTCCCCATCCTTCCAGAAAAACAAACAAACAAACAAACAAAAAACGGCAAAGCAGACTTTTGCCCTGTACCAAATCACTTTAAACAGATTTCCTATTTTTTTTTCATAAGGAGACCGGTAATTTGATGCTCACATTTTTGTTAGCTAGCCACTAAGCTAAGTGATGGTCAAGCAGGGGCCCAGTGGTTATTTCCATGCGCAACAACACAGGGTCTCTGGTTCATTCTTGTGTAAAGTGTCAGACTGAGGGTGGTGGAGCAAATATGTGCTTAGACCTCCACAGATACACCTTGTTTCACCCCACAGCATGTTTGTTTAATCAGTTTAATAACAGCACTTATCACTCTCTGGAGTGCAAGACTCTGCATTAAGAACAGGTGAACATTGCCTGACTTTGCTGGAAACACAGCAGGGAACAAAAGGGGGTCTGAAGATCCTGCCATAATTTGAAACAAAAATCATATCTTTGTGAGGTTTTCTTCCACAAGAGTTGTGTTAGATTCCATAAACTGAGTTTTCCAGATTTTCAATTCTGAAGAAAAAAATAAATCTGCAACTCTTCTTTTCCAGATGCTTTGTTTCTGCCCCCATGTCAGATCCTCAGTAGAGAGCAGATAGTGCTTTGAATTCTCAAGTCTGAATTGTCTGTGATATTTGGCTTATCAATCACTTCCATACTGTCCTGTTTCAAATGCTAAAGGAATATGTGCTATCTGATCTAATCGTCCAGAAGACAACTAGCAGGCCTGTTGCGTATCTGTTCCTATATTTTACTATATGGTATGAAGATTACTTCCTTAAGTCACTTAGGAAGGTATGTTTTGGTTTTAAATGTAAATTTAAATACAGGTGTAATTCACTGACTTAAAACATTTGAAGAATTGCAATAGCCATTGTTAACTTATTTGACAGTGAATCAGTTATATTTATATTACTTAATTGTATGTTTTAGCTTACTTATATTAAGTCACTCTAGCAGCAGGTGTTCAGGCAAGTGAATTTTATTGCTTTTGTTATTTTAATAATGTACCCACAATGTGCAACCAATCATATTCCTTGAATGAGTGAATATTTTGACACATTTAGAAAAGATGTCATCTTGCACTGCCATCTGTCCCAAATTTTGCAGGACAGTCTTTATTTTGATGAATATGTCATGCATTTTATGCAATTAATTTGGAGTATATTGAAGTGTGTGCTAGTTCATCTGAATAATCTTCTTCCACCTGTGTTGTACTATGAGGAGACAATTTGTTACAGGTTACCAAAGGATCATCTGTAATGTTTGCAATTAATGTTTGTAACTATTACTTAAATATTCTAAACACAACAATAAAACTAAAATTTCCATAGACTGTACAAAATTTATGATCAAAGTATATAAGTAGAAGGTATTTGGTCAGAACAGCAGAATGTACTTTTCTCCTCTTACAACTTTCAAAAAGCTAAATGTACAATTGGAATCTGTGGCTTATCTGCAACAATCCACTGCATATTTATAACTCCAAGCAGGAGCAATCATTCAGAGAGTGGTTCAGTTGTGCTATACAACACAAGGTCGCATTGTATTCTAGTATTAACCCAACTTCACTTCTTTTGCTGGTTTTGTCTGGGATAGGTAATGTGTTTATAGTAGCTAGCATGGGACTATGATTTAGTTTTGTGTTGGGAACAATGTTGATAACAGGATTGTTTCAGTTATTGCTGAGCAGCACTTGCACAGCGTGAAGGTCTTTTCTGCTCTTTATCCCACCCCACCAGGGAGCAGGCTGGGGGTACACAAGGAGCTGAGAGAGGACAGAGAGATGTGCTGATCCCAGCTGACCGAAGGGATTTCCCACACTGGATGGCATCATGCTCAGCATATAAATCTGGGGGTAGAAAAAGGAAGGTGAGGGCTTTAAGAGTGATGATATTTGTCTTTCAAAGTCAACACTATGCATGATGAAGGTTGGCTTTCCTGGCTGAACACCTACCTGCCCATAGAAAGTCATGAGTGAATTCCTTGTTTTGCTTTGCTTGCATGTGCAGTTTTTGCTTTACCTATTAAACTGCCTTTCTATCAAGCCATGAGTTTCTCACTTTCATCTTTATGATTCTCTCCCCCTATCCTGAGTGGGGAGTAGGGGAATGCCTGTGTAAGGCTTAGTTGCCAAAGGGGGACAGGGAGCATCTCAATTTTGTTTCTTAGTTTTTTTATTCATTCCAAACATTTCATAAATGAAACTAAATCCAGCTGCCAGCTGGTCTCTAGTGGTGTTCCCCAGGGCTCATAATTTTGACCAGACCTGTTTAATATCTTTATCAATGGTTTGGACAATGGCACCATATGCATCCTCAGTAAGTTTGCAGGTGACACCAAGTTAGGTGGGAGTGTTGATCTGCTTGAGGGTAGGAAGGTTCTGCAGAGGCATCTGGGCAGGATGGATTGATGGGTCAAGACTAACTGTAGAGGTTCAATAAGGCAAAGTGCTGGGTTCTACCCCTAGCTTACAACAGCTCCATGCAGAGCTACTGCCCTGGGGTAGAGTATACTGAGAATTGCTCAGAGTATGGCCAGCAGTACTAGGAAATTGATTGCCACCCTGAACTGAGCACCGGTCAGCCCACACCTTGACTCCTGTGATCAGTTTTGGGCTGCTCACTTCAAAAAGGTCATTGAGGTGGTGGAGTGTGTCCACAGAAGCTGGTAAAGGGTCTAGAAAACATGTCCCAAGAGTGAATAGAGGAGTAGGAGTAGATGACTGAGGGAGTAGGTGTGTTTAGTCTGAAGAAGAGGAAGGTCAGGGGAGACCTCATTGTCTCTACAACTACCCAAAAGGAGATTGTAGTGGGATGAGGTTTGGTCTCTTCTGCCATATCTCAAGTGAAAGGATGAGAAGAATGGCCTTAAGTTATACCAGGGGAGGTTCAAGTTAGACATCGTTAAAAAAAAATCACCAAAAGAGTAGTTGGGCATTGGAACAAGTTGTCCAGGGAGGTGGTGGAGTCACTGTCTCTAGAAGTATTCAAGAGGTGTCTGGATGTTGTCCTTGGGGATATGATTTAGGGAGAATTGTTGTGGTGTTGGGTTGATGGTCAGACTGGATAGCCCTGAGATTCACTAAGTTGGTTAGAGATGGGTGATAATAATGCCAAGTTTGTGATCTCAATCCCTGCACAGGCCATTCACCTAACAGTGGGGAATTTATGTCCTTTGTGGGTCCCTTGCTGCTCAGAATGTTCTGTGATTCTCTGAAGATGACCCTGAAGGTCTCTTTCAATGTTTCTCATTCTGTGTATGAAAATACTAACATTAATTGACTCCTTACCCCTCTCTATTTTCTGCTTGGTCTTCTTATTCCAATTTGTATAGTATCAATGGACTCAGATTTCTTTTTATGCAAGGATGAACCAGTATGGTCCTACTACACTTCATGCAGTTGTAATGTTATGTTTCCCTAGGTTCATGCTGCAAAAGTCTTAATGTTCAGTGGACCAGAATGAATCCCATACTCAGGTCACTGGGTGAGTTTGCTTCCTAGGTGCAAGGGTGGTAACACACAGCAGACATTGTCCTTTGTAAGACTCCAAGCAAATGAGAACTGTAAAAGAAATTAATGCCAAACTGCAGGACATAAAACAAATTAAAGGCAAATAGAATGAGTTCACCACGTCCACCAAGGAAACAAGAAAAATCCAGAAATTATTTTGAAATGAACATGTAGAAAATTAAGATTTGGGAAAAATGATAAATGTCTGCTAGTTGAGTGGCCTCAAAAAACTGCTTATTAAATTTCAAGAAATAAATTTGTTTCCTATGCTAGGCTTATCCTCTTATGGCTTGCTCATGAAGGAGAAATTTGATTGATAACTATTTTCACAGAAAATTACACAGAGTAACAAAATTACAACACAGAAAAATCAATCAATATTTTCAAATTCAAAATCTCTCATTTATAGTAAAATTAAATGCTTACTGCACTGCTGACTGCTACATGCCAGATAAATCAAAAATACACTTTAGAGTCCCACCTGCATGGCCAATGAGATAATTTCAGAGTAGTGTACTGAGAGAATTAATACTCACCTGAGTTTCCCAAAGATATGGTATTTGACATGACATATGCCTTTTTAGTTACATTCTAATTACATTGTCCTTGCAGTTTTTCACTAAAACTTTTAGTGTGGCTTTCTCCTTCTGACAAAGGTCCAAACCCAAAGTATTGCAGACATAGAAAAGAGCACGTTAAGATCACTTCATGTATTTAATGTGTTTTTAGAGAACAAAATATGGGGATTTGTACTAAAAAGCTTCTGAGATGGAACCTTAAGCTGCATGAGGCAGGTATAGACATTGACAGTAACAGAGACAGTATTTCAATTCTGGTGAAGTGGAAGAAGTTGATGGGCTCTGGCCCACCTTGTGTAAAGACAAAACTTAAAAATACTATTAAATTATCTACTGACATATTTGTTATCATTTGCCCCAACTTCTTCATCAGTTTGGTTTGGTTTGATTTATTTTTGGTTTTTGGGGGAGGGTTATAGGGGAGTTTTGTGGGGGTTTTTTGTTTGTTTGTTTGGTTGGTTGTGTTTTTTGTTACTGCTTTGCTTTTTTATGAAACCTTTTACTTACTGTTGAACTAAAGTGAATGAGGTTGTTTGGATTTTTTTTAAAGGTAAATATTTGTCATTGTGCAGATTCTACAATATCTGAGTAAATTTAACCAGTATTTAATAACTCTTACTCTCAAATTCGCATTCCTGGCTTGTAGTCTTAAGAAACTGAACTTCTCTTTGGCTCCATACCTTCTTCTTTCAGCTTACATACTTAACAGAGCATGATTAGCCAGCCCTCTAACCTACTTATTGTTGAGATAATTAGGTTCTGTTTCACTAGTCTCTTACTACAAAGCAGGCTTTCCAGACTATGATTCATCCTTGTTAGGATTTTCTCAGCCTTCACCATTTATCAATATCCTTTTAAGAGTGTAAACTCTGGAATAGGGTATGGAATTGTCAGTGGACTCACATTAACACAGTATTTTACTCCAAACTCTCAATCTTATTTTTAAAAGGAGTATGTTTGATCTTGGCCTTGGGATCTGAGAACTCATGTTCTTGGTTACTAATTATGATTTCAATTTTTTTTCCTTGAGTTACAAAATAGTAACTCTCATCTTAAAGTGGGATCTATATTCTGAGTTTTAACAGTTATTTTATGAAGAGATTGATTCACAAGAATGTTTCCTAGCATTTGTAGAAAACTAGTTGTCACTGATATTTTTCAGTAGAGATAGCATTTACAGACTTTTCCTGCAATTATTTAGCATTTTCACTGAGATCCTTACTAAGATCTTACATGCTCAGCCATTGTTTTTTTTGTTGTTTTTTTTTTTTTTTTTTTTTTTTTGCAGAAGAAAAACAAATTAAAAAGATAATACTTGTTTTTTGAAAGTCCTCCCTAAGTTAACAGTGTGCTTTTCTGAACTGGAAACTGAATCCTGTTTTTGCATACCCTCTCTTTTTATTAATGATCACTCAAAACAATGTTCTTGCTTTCATCTGAAACCAGACCTAATTAAGGAGTCAAACTTCTGATCCATACCTAACAGTACTGCAATATTAGTATCTCTATAGTGTAGCACCTTTACTTTTGAAAATACCATTCAGAAAAAGAAAAGTTTATTGTGGGATTAATTGAATGGTTATTTTCATTTTCCATGTTTGGATATATGCAAAAAGGATATACAGTGGATTTATGTGCAGTAGATTTTGGACAACTGAAACCTTGCTGTACCCGGGCAATTTTTGCAGAAACCACAGCATCTAATCAACACAGCACAAGG
Organism: Cisticola juncidis; assembly: GCA_013400215.1. Lineage (NCBI taxonomy): Eukaryota > Metazoa > Chordata > Aves > Passeriformes > Cisticolidae > Cisticola > Cisticola juncidis. The sequence goes on from VXBR01008031.1 coordinate 225,678, forward strand.
CCTAAGGTGATATTTATAGCTGTAGTGAGTCAAGAAAATCCCTGTGCACAATCACAGTCTACATCCCTATTGCCATTTAGGTCTGTACCTCTGCAGGATGAACCCATGTATCTTCTGAATTAGGCACTGTACAGGTGTAGTGTAATCAGGCTCCTTGAGTGCTATGGTAGTGAATATGATTAATAGCATTAAAAAAACTTACACCTAAGACAAACAGACAAAAACACTCAGTAGTAGGTCTAATTATTCCCTGTGCTATATAATCATCCCATTTTTTAGGTGTTTCTATGGTCAGATTTTGATTCAGATGAATACTTTTGGGACAATTCCATGTACCACTTACATAAACACAGAAAGTGAATGCCCTACATACCCATAGAAATCTTGATTTGTTCTTGACAAATGTGGTCGGTAACTTTCATTGATGGCAAAGACTATGCTTACCAGAGGCTACTAATCCATCCTTGCTTCTTTTGTCTTTTAGATTAGAAATGGGCACAAAGTACCTCAGAATAAATTCTTAGAAGCTAAGTGCAAGCTTTTCAGTTTTAAAGTGCAATGCAGACTGATGAGTTATTAATATTAGAAAGAATTATTTATAGCACAATTTAAGGATTACAGAACATCACATGCCTAATGCCATATAAGATACCAGTTTACCAATATACATGTGGATCTTTAACGGCACTTGAATAGTACAGAAAGGAGAGCAGAAACAGCATTAAATTAAAGCAGAGAGAAACAAAATCAGGTGTCTAAATACCTAAAGCATATGTCACAGTTCACATTCATTCACAAGTCAGCTCTCTTCAACAACTTTTAATCTACAGCCACAATATTAAGGATCTGGATGTTCAAAACCAAATATAATAGCTCTGCAGGTAATTCCTTTGGCAACTTGTGGTCTGTAAGACATTGCTCATAGATGTGTGGACTTCAAAAGAACACTAGAGCTGCAAGCTTCAAAGAGCAAGTAGGTTTTGTGAAAAAATGATTCTTAGAAGCTGTTAGAAAATCTCTACTTTTGGACTACAACAAGAGACAATTAGAAGATGAGAAGTGTTGGAACTATTTTTCTATTCGCAAGATAATTACATAAAGTGCAATCTCAGTAGTAGGTAGTGATATCTATTTCCAAATGCTTTTCTCACTGGGTTGTATTGTTCATGCTTTTCCTAGGCAAAATTATCCTGTTTTTTTCCTTTTTGCTACTCAAAGTAGAGTTTCAGCTGGAATATGGAGAATGCTTTCTACCCAAACTAGTATCTATTGTACTGCAGTCTATTGAGAATATATTTTTGAAAGTCCACAGACTGATGAAGGCATTGAATCCAAGTCTCACAACTTCTCTCACTGAATACTTTAGCAAAAAGAGCTACTACATAGTGACCAGGCAATTCTGGAAGCATTTATGTCTCTGACAGTGTTTTTATAAGATATGGTTACACATAAATATTATTTTAAATGCTTCCAGTAGCAAGCCACTTACCAGATCTGATTGTGAGGTCTCCAAGCTGTGAGAACACTGTTAAGTTCTGCCTGTCAGCTGAGGCAACTATATCAGCACATTATCCCATCCCAAATGTGGGGCAATGTCCTTCACACAGATTTTAAGTGTTTTACTTTGTAATTGAAAGAGCTAAAGGCATTTACAGACAAGCACTGGTGAAACTCACTCCAGCTTTAGTGCCATACCTCTGACAGAGGTCATAATTCCCTGAAATTAAATTAGGAGAAGAAAAGTTTGCATATGCGTTAACTACTTATCATAAGGCAACAGACTAGACTAAATTAGCAGTGAATAGCAGTTTAAACTAACCTGTAGGAGAAAAGGAATATTTATTCTGCCACGCTGACTGGAAAGGATGGTCTTCAGCAGTGGAAAAAGAGCAAACAAGTTGTTATGGGAGAATAATGTCTCAAACTGTGTCTGTTTGGTACTGTTTGCTAAGTAAAAGAAAATTGGAGTGCTAACAGAACACACAAGCTCAGCCAATGTGATGTGGGTCATTAAGCCACAGAAATTCGGTGATATTTGTGTGCCCATAGCTAATTCTCTGGGGTTCTGGCTGAATTTAGGAAGAGTCAGGTACAACCTGTTCATGCAGAATCAGTCTGGAAAGACCAGAGAGAAACTCCTACGTCTAAACGGGAAGTACCTCATGAATTAAGGTACTTACAGAACAGGCAAACTCTTCTAAATAACAGTTTTAAAGCCGTGGCTTCCTCAGAAACACTACTTGAGTTGTTTCTTTAAAAAAACAAATTATCTTAATTTCAGATACGAAGAGACATAGGCTTGGTTGACTGAAGAGGAGTTTGAACAAATAACTGACATATATAAACAAACATATAAAAGTTATTGAATGGGCTAAATTTGTTATGTCCAAGACTGCCAAATCTTGAGCTAAGAACAGAAAGTTTATTGGCAATTTTCTGAAAGAGGAGGAATCCAGTGATAAAATGTGAGCCATTTGTCTTCCCAGTCATTAAAGGAAATTCACTTTAAGAATTTTTCTGGAGTAGTTGCTGCTGCTGGCGTGCCCATTGTAATTTATCAGTGTGTCTGATGGTAGTGTTATCATCAGTAGGAGCTCAGGTGGACTTCCACTAGTGCTATTGCAGTACTCATTGGCAAAATATTCCACTGACCTGGACAGGATCTATTAAAAACTTTCAAAGCCTCATCTGCTGTGGATACTTTTTCTGCTAATTATTTTCAGCAGTTATGTAAGATAATTCCTCAGGATGAGTTATCTGGAGAAAAGCAGCTACAAAAAACATAATTAAGAAATAAAACTCTTTCAGTCATCATTGCGTTCATTTATTGTAGGCCTTGTCCTTCTCGACTTTTATCTTCTTGTGTGATATTTTATAAACCCTCTGGTAGAGATAATTTCTTCCTGATCTTCACTCAGGTCTTAGCTTTTCCTGATATTTTTGGTTACCATCACAATACACATGTTTAAAACTAATAAATCTATATATATTAAATGTACATAGGCACAGTTATTTAACCATATGTTATATTAGTTTTATGGCTCTGTTGCTTGCTTTGAGTTAAAGCTGTGTTAAATTCATGCCAAGTAATGAAAAGTGGAGGATGACTGGTTTCTTTTTTCTTACATAGCAGTACAAAGGAATTGCAGCCTGTCGAGCCAGTAAGTCAGGTTCACTGGGAGCCCATCTTAAATGCCTCTATACAAGCATAAGCAGCCGTGGAGAATGGAAAAGGGGAGTTAGAGATGTGCCTGCACCTTCAAACTTACTGGCATTATGGAAACATTGTGGGATAGCTCCTATGACTGCAGTGTTAGAGTGGAAGAACACAGGCTCTTTAGAAAGGACAGAAAGGGGACACGAGGAGGATGTGTCACCCTCTCTGTCAGTGACCACCTGGAGTTCGTGGAGCTGCACTTGGGGATGGATGAGGAGCTGACTGAGACCTCATGGGTGAGGTTTAAAGGAAGGACAGGGGCAGGTGGAATAATAGGGGGAGTCTGGTACAGGCAACCTGACCAGGAAGACTGAGTAGGTGCAGCCCTGTATGGACAGCTAGGAGAGCCTCATGTTCACAGGCTCTGGGGGGTGGTTCTTGACCACCCTGATATTTGTTGGAAGGACAAAGAAGCTTAGAAACTCTTGATCACTCAGTGGAATCAAAAGACCTCAAAAAGGTGAGGTCCATCTACACCATCTACATTTTTTCCTAATTCACAGAACATTTCCCACCTTTAAAAGTTCATTCACCAGGAACAAAGGTGGGAAAAAATGTTTTCCTCTTTCTTCAACTAACTCAGTTGAGCTAGCAAGGTGGGAAAGAAGTGCTGCACTGTGGCAAATCAGTTTAGCATCCTGGCTATCAGGATGTGCATGAATTTTCCTACACATTTTGAACAATTGTTGATTCAATACTTAAAAATATTTTTCTTTTGCTCTTTTGGATAGCAATATTAATAGAAATTATAACTTACAGAAATAATTCTTACATTTGGATACCTTGAAATTTGAAACAACAGCTAGCATGGACACTGCTACTGCTGTTGCCTCCACATGGGCTGACCTTTGCATCTTGGGAGACTTCAGTGAATATGGTAATTCTGTATTGATACTCTATGTTAGAAATTAGAATTATCATCAAATAATCTGAGGGAACTACAAAGAGAGATATGACCTAGCTCTCAGGGAATTACTGTGTTAGTCCTATTTGCGCAGAGTGCAGAGTGAAGTAAGCATAGCTGGTGTTTTGGGTATATATAAAAATAATTTTTAAAAAATGAAGTTGAAGACCTGAGTTACATGAAGTGACATGTGATTTGATAAGGTTACAGATTTTTTTTTTCCTTAAAGTGTGTTCACTTGGAAGTTTGATTTAGAGGAATCAAGTTTTCAAATGGGAGCTGATACATTTGAGTAGTGCTAGCAGCTCTTCGGGTATATTCAGAAGGTCATTTCTAAATGTTCTGTCTTACAAGATCTGATTGTTCAGGAGATTTTTACAGGTCCTGCCATTCTGTGAGGTGCTGCCATATCATAGCAAGGTCAACAGAATGGGTAGCACATCTGCTCCTCAGTTTTCATTTTACTGTTTTACTGTTAAGAAAGGCTAGTGTTCTTATAAATAGCAACTCTTTTTTTTAAACAAAAGTTTACAGCAGTTTACCTGTATGTGTTGGGCTGTGAATGAAGGCAAAAAACTCCCATTTGCAGATCCCTTTGGACTTGACTCAATTTGCTGCAGGAACATTACATTCTTATCACAAACATGTTTTGAATTGTTCCAGGCTTTGCCCCGCACAAATACAGCTTGCTTCACTCTGGCAATGTAAGGGATTTGAAAGATCTCTTTGGGCAGGAGTATCTCAATGCAAGCAATCATTGACTTTTTGCCAACACCAGACATTGTAAGGATATGTCAGAGGTAGAAGAGGTTTGAACAGTGGGCACTGAGTATTCCTTTCTGGCAAAGCAGCTCCTTGGGCATTTGTGTCTGTCAGTGCAAAGGACATAAACCCAAAGGTTGTGCTAGAGGCCAGCCAGATCCAGACAGCACTCAAAATCTAATTTGCACGTTGAGCATTGTGCATGGTATGGACATGCCATGTGTGTCTACTGTTTGCCTCTACTGAGTAATTTCAGCCATAGGCAACTTTTCTGTTCTAAACACACACAAAATAACTGAAGATGATAACAGATTTGCTGGTTTGCCACAAGCTAACACATCTTCATGACTTTTTTAATGGTTTGTGCTTTATAATCGTTCTAATCCCAGCTGAGAACTCAGATTTGTAAATAGTGATATAAAAATAATCTTATTTAGAATCTGTGCTACATTTGTCAGTAGCTGACTAACCTAATAACACACAGTAAGCAATATGTGTGAATCAATTGACTAAAAGTATTCAGACTTCCAGACAAAAGGCATATTCTTTTGTTAGGTTATACTTCCTCAGAGTATGGAAAAGAAAAGAAAAGAAAGAAAACCCAAATACTAATATAATTTACAGTAAACATTTAGTACTAGCCAGTAAACAAACTCCAATCTAAAGGAATACTATGGACAAATTACAAGTCTGAACTATTGCAAAAGATTTTTGTTTGAACAGCCTTTCTACTGTGTTTCATTTAAACCTTTGTTAGAAAATAACAAATGGGAATCGTATTAGCAAAGAAGTAAGAATGTTATACTATCAGACAAAGCCATGTAGGATTATCTGTTAAACTGATGTTGGGACTACTAAAGTCAGTATCAAGGGAAAGTTAATGAAAGCCAGATTGGTGTTTCACCTAGCACTGAAAAAAGGAAAAATAAATGGAAATATTTTAAGGCACTAATATTTATTTTCTTTTTCCTCACATAGGCCGCACATTGGATTGAAAAACTGCTACTGTTTTCTATTATAAAAGTATCTGTACTAAGTAGTCAAGATTGATGTCATATTTGCTTTGCATGGTCTATACCTAATGAACAGACAATCCCTATCCTAAAATGTCTATGATCCAACAAGCTAATGCAAAGAGTAGTGGAAAGATTCCTTTTGACTTTAGCACACATCGAATTGTTCCCTAAGTATGACTGGAATGTTTGACCATATAACAGTGCATGCTTTGGCAGCCCTATGAACATGGACTGAGAAAGAAGGCTTTCTTCCTTCTAGGTCATGAATAATTATAACACTTCAAATATTGTCACTTGTTCTTTTGTAATGACCGTCAAAAATATAATAGTTCTGTGCGCTCAAAAAAAATAAAAAAAAAAGGACAAGAATATACGAATTAGTGTGTGTGATACACTATCATTCATTCTGGATATAGTAAATTATTTTCTACTAGCATATTTCAAAACCTTTGAAAAAACTTTCAAGATTGGAATCATTCATTTTATAAAAATTAAAAGCAATGAGGATCAACTAATATTTATGATAGGGATTTGGTGATACTGAAACTAAATATGTACCCAGATCAATAGGTCTTTCATTTCACCTGATTGATCTAAGGTAACTGAATAATTATTGCCCAGGCAAAGCAAGTTTAGTCTTTTAATTTTTAGCTGTACTCTCTTCCTTTCTCAGAAGTTTCCAAAAGCTGAGATAAAGGATTGACAAAGGAAAACAAAAAGAAGATTGGTCAGATCCATTCAGTAGATCCTGCTGTGGCTAATTATTGTCACAAAATGAAAAAAATGATAAAGTACTGTTTTTAGCTAAATTCTTCTGCAGCGACATACTATGGTGGCTTTTTTTTTTTCTTTAATTTTGGCAGTGGGTGACTGCTAAATGGCCATCATACTTAAAATTAAGGAAGTTTTAGAGAAAGGCTCATGACTATTACTGTATTCAACACATATTTGCGATGCTGCAGGCTTTCATTGCCAAGATATACCCAAGGGAAATTTTGTGATGTCCTTCTCTTAATGCTCCTGGAGTCCAGATTTAACCAATAATTATATTTCATCATTGAATCTCAATCTTGAAGCAAATATGAGTGACCTTTTTAGACGAGTAGGTATAGAGAATTTCAATCTTTGTAATACCCCAGCACTTCTGAAGAAAACACAGTGCATGTCACTAAAACACTGAGAAAAAATAAAATTCCATTTTTGTTGCTTGCTCATTATCAGAGTGATGTATTATATTTCTTTACAAAGTTAAAATATTGCACTCTTTGTGCATGATCATTTAGCATGATCATTCAACTGAGTGTATGGGAAGAAATATTTACACTATAATAAAAATATAATCCTTTGAAATATTTACTTTTCTATTCATAATACTTAGAAGCTTTCAAAAGTTTTTTGATTATATTTTTCACTGATGAAGGAATCTCATTTACTGCAATACTTCCCAATTGCACAGAGTGTACAGGGTGTTGCTAATGTTTAGAATGTGCAGAAATTAAAAACAAACACAAGACAGTTTCCATTCTCTCAGTTTTACAGCTGTATCAGAAGATAAAATGCTGACTTTTCAATTAGCCAAATGGACTAGAGAATTCATAGCATGTTTCTGATTCCCAGTTGGGAGATAACAACCTAAATTTGCCAGCAGCCTCAAGTCAGTGTGAATCCACCACCATGACACATGAGTTTAAGTACACAGGAACATCTTTTTGAAGTCAAATGATTTCTTGAAGGTCATGCCCCTGAAATAAATACTAAGTTTGTCATTGCATTATATGCTAGCTCTTTAGAGCAAATTATTCTCTCTTGGTCACACTGGTTCAACACAGGCTTGATATTGCCCAGCCCTCAAAATAATGAATAGAATAGTGTGAAAAGTACAGGCAAACATTATGTGGAAAAAGACTGAACCTAGTTATATTACATATAACATAAACATGTGAAACATACGTATCTTAAGAACAAGCAGATTCTACCAGTGAAGATGTTCTATCTATTACTGAGTTGGACAAGAAGGAATATGGACAAATATGCATGCATATACACATACACACATTGACTTGTTTATACATATTTTATGTATCAGTAATATGACAGACACACATGGTCACTGTTCTTATTGCCCTTTCTTATACAAAGAAAATATCTAATATTTTAATTATATTAAAGTCCCAAATTCAAAGGAAAACAATATTTCGAAGAGTTTTTTGTGAGATATTGTCATGTATTTAAAAACAATTATATACATATTATAGATATGCAAGAATGTTTGTGGGCATATAAACAAAGTCAGAATTGTACCAATTTTGTTTCAATTTTTGATATGTAAGATAATCTAACTTTTGAATGTAAGATAATCTAACTATTCTGAATCTTAGTATTGTGTTTGTGTCAATTAATTTGATTATTCAGTAAGGGTAAGAAATGAATGCAGAAAGTCAACCAGACAAAAAAACAATTAATTTTTATTGTCTGAAAAGTGCAAGAATCTAAGAGTTAAAATGATTTCACCCCAAAGAATGGGTATATGTTTACCATTGATCACAAAGAGTAACTATAGCAAGGGCAGTATTCTTCTTTCAGCTTTTATTTTTATTTTGAATATTTTATTTTTTTATTTTTATGTTGAATATTAATTTGCCACATGTTGTCTATTATTCTTCATTCTGAAATTATATTTTGTACCTAGTATGAAATTTCAGGGATTCAAAAACTTGTCATCCCAACTGTACAATACAATACAAACTGTACAATTTCTTCTTAAAGACATGAAACCTCTGTTTATGATATGTTTAAGTGAGGGGGATAAGTAAACCGGTTTCAAAAATTTTTAGAAGGATTTCTGAGTATGATTTCAGAAGTCTTTGAAATACATTGTTGACCCCTGTAACACATGGAATGTACTCAGCTAAATTTCTCCTCATGCCTTACCCTGTCACAACCAGAGTGTGTGACTGATGGTCCAATCTATGTGGAAAGAGCTGATTGGAGATGCATTATTAGCAGGACATATAATCTTCAACTTAGCAGAATCAGAGTTGTGTAACCAGCAGCAGCTGTTAAGAAAATCTTATAATTAGTTTCTGAAACTTTCCTTCAGTAACAATTTAATGATGTTACACTAATGAATTTATATGCTCAAAACAGAAATTAGAAGACACTATAAAGAAAACTTTAACTAAAAATATTGCTAAATCTCTAAAACCCTCTTTAAAAAGATCACATTTCATACTTTTACACTGCATGGTGAAACTTTAGTCAGACATGGTCTCAGTCCCAAAGGATTCTCTGCAAACTCAGATCAAGGGTTAAGTACATGGCCATTGGAGCAATGATAGCTATGCACAAATATGGTCCAGTATCCTTTTTGTTCTTCTTAGAGACATCCCAAATCTCATAATTGCACTAAGTGGGAACCTAAATAAACCCATCAACTTAAATTCCACATGCTACTGAGTGTAGAATGTATTTCATGTGGAAAATGACACTAGAATTTGACTGAAATTTAAGAGAGCAGCTTGGACAAGACAGCAAGATAAACTTTATTGTCTGGAGCACAAAACCCCACTGTTGCATAGAACATCTGGAAAAGTCCCTATTCTTACAGAGTTAAAGTCAAATATCCAAATCCAATGATGAAATTAATTTAGCTGTATCTATTATACATGTGGAAAAACTCTCACACCCTGCAGATGAAGTTACTATTATTATAACCTCTAGATATGCTAACAGTCTTACTCTTATATCAGTTTGAATTGCACTGCAGGTCTTAATAACATAATAAATATTCTTGGCTGTAATATAAGACTGATGATTTTCAGTATAAGATACTGCTTTTTTTAATGTGTTATGTATTTTATCAATAGAATGTAGAGGACACATAATACCCTCCATATGTTTTCTTCTAAATTATAAATGAATGTATAAATATGGTAGCTGAATACAATAAATAATCAGCAAAACACATCAAAAAGGAAGGTGTAATAATGTGCACCTCAGAGCTGAATTACTGACCAGTATATTATATATAACTCTGGGTGCAGTTTTGAAGCCCCATGGGAGGACAAAGGAGATTTATTGTTCAAAGAAATCAAAAGTGCCTCAAAGAAACTTCAATTTCATTTAAAGTTCGACTTCTGTTGCAAGAATATAATTAAATGTAAACAGATACAACTTTCTTAAAAGACAGAAGAGTGTAAAATGAGATGCTGAGTGAAAGGAGTGTATATCAGCACAAGAGATGAGTGGAAGGAAATATTTACTGGCTACATATCTATGAACAGAAAATAATTTTGCATGAAGATGGTGCATTCAACTAAAAACCAGAATAATTTTTCAGTTAAAAGCTATTGATTTTCTTTCAGTCAAAGACCTGATGTAGTATAAAAACCAAAAACTACTACAAAACAAAACCTGCTCTTTTTGTTTGAATAACTTGTACAGTTTCTTTTAAAAAAATCAAACTATGAATATTTGATAAGTTTAAGTGACAAGAATATGTAGTGCATTCATGAGAAGAGCATTAAAGAAAATTCCTTTAATACTTTATGTAATACCTAGATCAGATTTCTTACTTAAGAATGAAGAATTGGTGTTGGGCATATTAACATGAAGAAGCTATACATAAAATCAGGAAATGCCTTACTGGGTCATCCCAACAGTCTCTGTGGCCAAATGTTTATTGCTGACAGTAGCAAGAGGAAACCCCATTTAAACACAGGACCTTGGTCATTAAATGTGTTTCACTGGCTTTGTACTTATCCCAAATTTCTGTCTGTTGTATTTGACAATCTGGATAGGTCACTGCATGCTGGTCCTTTCCATGTCCCTTCATTGATCTGCTGCACACAAATTTTTCTAGCCCCTTTATGACCCTACTGATCACATCTGTCACCACAGTGGCAATAAAATAAAATGGATGTTTTATTATAGTGAGAAAATGCCTGACAGAAAAGTCCCAGTACGGTCTTGGGAATACAGAATATACGTAAATCACTTGGTAATCACAGGTATTAAACCTTTTCTACAGCTCTCCTCTAGATGATGGGACTAGTTATTCCTTTTCCATATTTTTCTTCCTTGGAATTTGAAAATGCATTCTTGACAGTGCAGGAGGTTTAATGCACTTCAGCTTTTTGAAGTGCTTTTGTATGTTACAGAAATAGTAAATATACAACTAAATACAAGTAAAATATATCTCCTGTATTTTCCTGTTTGATTACATGATCCCTTTGCTTTGGAAAATGCTAGTGGAGTGTATTCAAGGTAATTTACTCACTAAGAGTTTAACGTAACGAGGCAAGAAAGAAAAAAGGAAAATATATCTGGGACCTCCATTTTTGGTTCGGAAAGATTTGCTCTGTAGAAGCAAAACAGAGACTTAAGATGAAAATTGTAACACAGAAGCAAAGTTATTACTAAAGCTATTTGTTTTTAGAGTATGAAGAAAGGAGAATGAAATATGGTGTTGCTAATAGGAACACATTCAACAAATTTGTGACCTTTTTGTTATCAAAATGAAATGCTGTTTCACCAAGAGCATTAGTTTAGTGTTAATACTGTTTTCAGTGTATGGTAACTGAACTGTGGAAGTTTAGAATATATACCTAAAGGAAAAAATTCTTCATATTCACGAAGCAAGTATTAGAGAAAAGATGCAGGCCAAATCCCTAAATCCTTCCTTGGGCAAAGCTCCTGTTTGTCTCAGTGGTGTTGTTACTCTGATAATTGCGCATGCAGAGATTTTAATCTGATTAACGAGGTATGGAAATATACACCACAGCAAGGCAGATAGACTGTCAAAATGTTTCTGATTTCAGCACCAAAAATCAGGTTGGATAAGGGTTTCTATCACTTGGTATTATGCATTTACATTTTCATATAATTACAGGTGTAAATGGCATGAACTTAAGAAGAGTTCCTTTAAATGTAATAAGTTTCCTTCTATGGCAGTATTTCAGCAATGCCTCTGTTACCAATTAAGACTGAATGACTTTGCTTCAGTCAGACAGAAAGAGAATTAACCTGAACCTGTGGTCAAGTTCACATATCCCAGCCTAGACAGCAGCCAGTTTCTGTATTCCACGAATACTCATGCCTGTCACAACCTGTCTGCATCCAGTTTCTAAGGAAATTGGTGCACAGACTGGCTCATTCCATATTTAACGCTAGCTTCAGCAGTAATTAAAAATTAGGAGAGATCTTCAGGAAATCAATTAATTATGCATGCAAAGTGCACCAACTAAATTTGGACGCACAATTAGATGACTAATCATAGATTAAAAAGTTGAGAATGGCAGTTGCACACTTAAAAAGATGATGGTGACCTATTCTATCCCAGGTGCCTATGCTTTCCTGTTTAGATCTACTAGGATCTGTTAGACAGATATTTCACACACCTGTAAAAAAGATAATGCCTGAAAAAGTTTACACCAGAAATTCCAACAAATGTCAACAGCAAGAGTCCAGAAACTTCAGTACTCGAGTCTCTTTGCTTACTAATAGGAATATCCAAATTTCTGAAGAGCTTCAATGTGTCTCCAGAAACTTGTGTTTTGAATAAATCAGTATTACTAAAAAATGAACTTCCATGTGAGCTGACATGCAGGGTTGTATTTATGTACAGGAAACATGGGGGGAATGAAAAGTCACATCTGTCTTGAAACTATTATGCCATTTCAAAAGCAGTTATTTAAAGGAAAATATCAGCAAATTTAGGAATAAACCGTGACTTCCAAAGCTGTATGTTCTGCTCTGTTTCCCAGGGTGACATCACAACATTTTGATCTCTAGTCCTTTGACAACTGTAATAAGTTACTGCCTAACCATCTGACTAGCTCACCCCGGATTAATTCCAGTTTTAACTTTTCAGGGATCACTTAATCTTCTGACGGAAGTTCCCAGTACAGTTAAATTTGGTTTCCATGAAAACTTGGGGTTTATAATATAACCAGTCCTTGCCAGTCGATTCAGAGGCTTTTTGAACATTTTCTGTTCTGTTTCACTTTGTTGTGTTTTGTTTAATAAGCCCATACCCAGCTCACACAGGCGCAGTGGAAGTGTGTCATTTCTCGCTGCGTAAGTGCAGGCATGAAGAGCACAACAGCTGTCATCTGCTGTTAAAGGGGTTTCATTCAGCAGATTAAAGGCACAGAACGGGGGTTCCTCAGGTCACAGAGCAGCTGAGTGATAAGAGTGATGGCTAGCACTCCCTTCTCACACTGCGTGTTTCAGCTTCCACTGCTATGCTATGGAAGAAATAGCTCCCTTATACATCTAACTACAGAAAAAGAAATTGTGCATGATTATAAAAAACAAACAAACAAAACCCACAAAGCAGCAGTTCCAGTTTCTGCTTTTTTTCTGGTAGTTTTTGTTTCACTGCTTTTGGAGTCACCTGACATAATACCTGATGTGAGTGAAATATAGCCCTGAAGGCAGACTATGTACCTATTTAAGGAATAGTAAGTCACATTATACACCAAAATATGACAAAGAACATCATATCCAAGTCAAATGCCTAACATTTAGGGAAGAAAAAGCAAAATTCTTCGTTTCACCATTTGGATATTCTTATCTGTGGAAAGTATTTCCCATGAGAAATATCACTGTTGGTGTGATCAGGTTTGCCATTTTTGTGGCCTTTCCCTCCCTCCCATAAAAAAGGAGAAATATTAAGGACACAGGCGAAATTCCCACACTGTAATCTACAATGAGTGGCATTTGACTCTGAAAGGAGTCTTTAGTAATCATATTCTCTTGAATAGATCAATCTGAAAATAAAATATCAGCCAAGTCAGTCAAAATTTTTCCTTCTCTTTAGATAGAGTAGTGTTTCTGCAAGATCAGTGTTAACAAGGTGTGAAAATTCCTTGGAGAAGCACCTCCAAGGGCATCCTTCTGCCCCATCATAGATCTAACAAGTTAAACTGTATCTTGTCCATCAAGAGAACTTCACAACCCTCACAAGAATGTAGAACAATAGAAAGCAGGAATATTGAATAGGACCATCATGATCATATTTGAACCTATTACAGGCAGGATATACAGAATCAAAATGCAAAGGATATGATACAATACCCTTGGTGGATAGTACTTCCTTTGGTAAGAATTTCTATTCATCTCATTCTATTAAACATATCAAATAGTATCAAACTCTGTCTAATTCATCTTCCATCTAGAAGCTGAGCACAGTGACAATGTTGTGTTAACCAATTTTTCATACCATACATGAGTCATACTTTTGATGTCTTGCAAATATGACTGAAGGCCCAAATCTATCTCCTTTATATGCTGTGTTATTCTCCTCTACAATTTCTGTGCTATGCAGTTCTGTACAATAAGGCAGATAAGGATTTTTCACTTAATACACTAATTCTTTCTTTAAGGACTTCCCATACACTGGGAAACATATTATCACGCATTTTTATAAACAGAAAAAGTGTTCTTAACACTTCGAGCATGCTATAGTAACCGATTTTACCAGTAACTAGAGCAATGGCAGCAGAGAAAGCAGACCTCAGTATTTCCTTCTCTTTATTGTATGTGACTGGAGGGTTCCAGCAATGTTGCTTAAGCACTGCTGTATTCTACAGAAAAACTTTCACCAGTGAGTGAGTGACAAGAGCCTTCATCTACCACTTTTCTGAGATGTACATGTTTTTAATGTACTGACTCCTCAGATGCACTACTAATAAAAAAGATACTTCTGTCAAGGTTACAGAACAAGATAGTGTCAGACTATAACATGTAGAGATGCAGTGAAAACTGTTTCTAATAGGGATTTGATTGCTTCAAGCATTTTGTTACACTCTCAATCTTCTGAAAGGCATATTTTAAAATCCAGTCTAAAAATATTAACATCTGACTTAGGTAATTATCATAAAAGTCCAGTACTGCAAGGATATTTATCATTTCGGACTGAATGTTCAATGCAGAAATGATGAAAGGAACAAGATAGCAGATAACACCTAAAAATGTTCCGTTTGTACAGCACAAATAAAAGACAAATATTAGCATAATGTGTACTTTAAAAATGCCATTTTGAAACCCCTGGGTTTTCTTAGGTGGTTCTAAACTCATTTTCCTGGAATTCACGAACAGTTTATACTGTGGCTTAATGTTGTAAATGTAATAGCTGGCAACTACTATCAGTACCACCACTATCTGTCCCTGGCATGTTATTCTTTGTAAATGGAGTTGTTGTTACATCACACTCTCCAATAATAAATGAACAAGAGTGCTAGACAGCCCTAGTGCAGCCCACAAGCCACTGTCTCAGCAGCACACTTACAGCTCCCTCCTTCACGTGTGTTAGCTCATGTATGTCTATAGATAGATAGATAGATAGATGTATCCCTTTTGGAGTTTAAAGCTGTTCAAATTTAGATGACTAGAGGCTATACAGCATCTGAAGAGATGACAAAAGAGAAAAGAAAAGATAAAACTAAAAAGCGGGGTACCAGGTGGCAGCCTTGTGGTTGCATTTATCTTACAAATAATGTGTCAAACTTCTTCTGTAGCAAGCACATTCTGTATTGTGTGTGCCCACTCAGTCATTGATGGAATTTGTGTGCTTTTCCAATTTCTCACAATGACACTTTTTGATGCCATGATCACAGCTAAGAGCAGAAGTCACCACACTGCCTTCTGGACAGCAGTTTCAGGCATAGCAAAATAAAAGATGTGTCCATTTGTGTTTCCTTGTTTTGGGAAGCAGGGGTTTCGTTTTGTTTTAGTCTAAGTGACAGACGTTCTGGATGAAGCCACTCACCTCTCACTCTTCCTCCTTTCAAGAAATTTGTGATAAAATTATATTTAGCTTTCAGATGTTACTTTTACATTTTTGTAAAATTTGCTTTTCGTTCTAAAAGGGTAATGACAAATAAAACAAACTATTTTTATTTGCTATTGGGAGCATTAAGAAAGACTGTAGTCCTTTCTGTCATATCTTACCAAGGACTGCAAAGTGAAACTGAAATAAAAATGAAGGAAAAAAAATTGATGTTCTCTTCTTTTTAATATCATGTTGCTGCTTTTATCAGCAGCAGAGACAAATTATAGTATAACCTTGAATTATGTCCACAAAGATATTTTCCAAAAAACTACCTTTAATATACATTCATTTTTCTTTACTAATTCCTTCTAGGTTTGCAGCACTTTGTCTTTCTACATAGCCTACAGTTAGTAAAATGAACTACCTCAATCTCCCAGTTGAGACCATAAAGTTCATCATCTAAATGAGTACAAAGTGAGACTTTAGAAGAGCCTCTACTAGTTCATGTCATAGTCCTGAGATGGTAAAAAAGATCAGGGGAAGTATATTACTAAAATACTATTTAAGTCCAAAGTTTCCCTTTAACTCGCTGATGGACCCTAAAATTAAGAGTCTGTAGTGGCAATAGATGCTCTGGCATTCTTAAACAACTCTGTGATATCTAGGCAGGATTTTTTATTTGTAGAGCCAGTCCATTGCCATGCAAACACATTCAGAAAACTCTAACTGATAGGTAAATCTCATTGAAGGATTCCTACCATATTAATACCTTAATTTGTTTGAAAACCATGTAAGTATATGGGTTAATAGTGAAGTATAAGATTAAGATGCATTAAAACACACTTTATTTTGTCATAAGGTGTGATAAACACTGATCACAAAAATTTCATTTTTGAATTTCTGTACAATATATGTAATAGGCACAATATGTACAAATGTAAGAGGTTATGTAAGAGGCATATCGGTTATCAATATAGTAGGGCCAGAGGAAATCAATGTATTTTTATTATATGCTACTTCTTCCTTGGTCTCAAGTAAAGGTTATCCATTAAATTAAAGACATGAACATTACAGACCACTCTGTTTTTCCTTCCTATTCTTCTTTAAGCTGAAAAATTGAAGCTTAAATATACATCTGTACAAAACATTGTTTTATGCATACTTTCTGCATACAGTGCATACTTTCTGCACTTTTATACATGCACTTTCCGCCTCCTTTCAGTACAAAATCTCCATCTAAACCTCCTTTTTAGCAGCCACAAAATCAGATTTTTTTTCTCCATTAGGAAGAAAAATAAAATATTTCCCATGAGAATTTTATTCACCAACTACATAAAATAACATTAATCCCCTACCACAGTTTCTTTTTTAATTTCTCTTACATATGATTGCTCAACGAATACATCTAAACAACTCTGAATTATTTACACTGCATTTGTTTTCTCGCCATGTTGGCTGGGATGCAGTAAAGCCCACAGAATGAGTATTAATGGCTTTTTGGATCTATTTCTCTTCATTTGAGCTGGGCTCATGAAAGAAGTATGAAACAGACAGATCTCCTTCAATAGCCAAACTTTTTTCTTTCCACAGCAAATACTTTTGCCTCTCTCTGTAATCAATAGTACAAACACAAAAGTACTAGACTTGTCCTGAGTATAGATAGTAGATACTTAAATGTTTTAGCAGATATTTAAATAGATAAATAAATTAGTTAATTAAATCACATTCTTATAAGAAATATAAGAAAACAGAAGAGACAGCTTGGAAAAAGTCTTACACTTCTGTTGAAAGCAGCAAAAAGCAAGCCAAGTTCCTGAGCTGTCATTATCTGTGCTAATGCAGGCAAAGCACATTTAGGCCATTAAAAGTATCAATTATCAGCAGAGAGCCATACCAAGGCAGCTTTTCTTAGGAGAATTTTCTCTTATGAGAACTGAAGAAAAAGAGTGCAAAGAAAATTAAGTGACATATCAAAACAGAGCAAACTATAGTGCCTACAAACTTTTAAGTCTAGATCAATGCCTCTGTTGAAGAAACCTAAGAAATACACCAGATTTTCCTTTAACAATAGGGCTGATCTTCTCTGCCAGAAGATACAATAGCAATTTATTACTTTAAAAAGTCTTAAGTTATATATATATTGCCAATTGTAGTATTTTTGGCCAGATATGGCAATATTTCAAGCAGTGTGGGATTACTAGTGTCTGTTCAGTGAATCCAGAATGATTTCCTTGCTGATACAGATTTCACAGTGAACATTTAAAATATGCAACATAAACAAGTATAAGAGTAATTGCATGCAAATGAAAAGAGTTTCCCCTGAGGAAAAGGCTATCCCTTTTCTAATATAGAGAGGGAACACATTTAAGGCTGCATAATTTTTATTCCAAAATCTAAAGTGCCCAGGTTGCCTAACAACAGTTTTACTTCTTCAGAAAGGAAAAAAGAACAGATTTCTGAGAATTCATCACAAAAACATCTTCAAAATCTTTCTCCAGACGACTATGTTGTTAAAAATGTGATGATTTTTCTTGATATATGAATAATGAGGAAGAAAAAGAAGGCAACTCCATTTTGTTCCTCTCAGGGCATGCTACTGTAGGCTTTGCTGAGGTGTTTATGCGGCTACAAAATACCTCCTGGTCCTAATGCTGACAAACCAACTACTTCCAAAGAAATTGTGCCCAAAAGCTCTTTTGTTTTTCCCTTCTTACTTTTCCTTAGTGTCTAGAGTCAGACACAGGATCTAAATGAAGCTCATGTTCAAGACAATAAACCCCAAGTCTGCTCACAGCAGATGATTTTGGTGGCTTGCTGTGGTGTGATTTATGCCATTTCATCATATGCATTCTTCCAGGCTCAAAATGCATATGATTTTTCATAACAATTAGCTTAGGGACACCACAGATCCAACCAGGCATTTCACTCGGTTTTTAGCAGGTATGTTTTCAAAGTGCTGATTTATCTGTAACAGCTTTGAAAACTGACACTTTGAAAACTGTCACCCCCACCACTCCTCCCATGCCCTTCTCCTTCCTCCTCCTTTCAGTACTGTGCTTCCTGAGCAACATCTATGGACAGATCCTTTGGTCCTTATTATTGCAGCTTGAGCCTTTGCACCCACCTGTTTGGACAGTGAATGTGGAAGTACTCTGTATGCATGTACTTCCTTGTAGCTTATTTATTAATGACAGCATTTTTCTTCTTAATATTCTGCCCATGTTCCTAGTCACAGGAAGGCTGAATGATGTAGATTGTTACTTGAAATCTTTGCCTTGATGATTCTTGCTTTCTTTATTCACACCAACATGAGGTACAATCAAGAATAAAAGCCTATTTTTGAGATATTGATAGGAACTGAACAGTGCTTCCCTCCTCACCCCTCCCCTGCAACCTCTCCCTTTTCTTTTTGGAACAAATGATAATTTTTATGTAGGGCTTTCTTTGGGAATCAGATTGATTTTGCCTTCCTATTCAGAGCTCATTTGTAAATCCTACTAAAGGGAAGTCTGCATACAAGTCACCTTTTGAAAGTTCATTCCTCTTCTGAGACCTATTTCCCAGTCTTCATGCCTTTTGCAGGTATTTGCTCTCCAGCTTCAATTTCCTCCCTGCCCTCTCCCCAAAATAGGAAAATTATGCATCTTTTGTGTTTCTGTTATGTGGAGCTAGTAGAGTACATGACAATAATGTCACATGCATTCAGCCTTCTGCACTGACCCACTTATTTTTTGTTCTTTTTCACCAAAAGGTGAGCTAAGCAGACAGTTAATAATTCTTTCTCTATAACTACTTTGGGATGAAGTTTATAACTTATTATAAAGGATTTGGTTAATTACCAAGCTTTGCTCAGTTTGCCACTTTGCGATATGGGATGCATTTTTTTTTCTCCTACAAGCTATACTAAATAATATATAATTATCACAGAAAGAGTAAATAAACTGCTAGATTTTCTTCAGTAAAAATTAGATGGTTTATCTAAGTTTCACATGAAAATTGTTCTTTAAAAAATCAAAACTTATTTTGCCCTAATTTTGCTGACAAAAACCAGATTCACAGGCCCAGGAACAGAATTTCTGCAGAACTTGATTATTAATGCCATGTATTTTATTCTTGATAAACCAAACAGAAAGAGAATTTTCTTTGAATGAATTACTTATGTTACGTCAGCAATCCTAGTTTTAAAGGCTCCCAAAAAGAGAACATGGACACAACACTCCAACTATGCCCCCAGTCATACCCGGAAGACTTTAAATCTGCCTGCTTGCCAACAAACCTATCCTATAATATAACATTTTGAATACTATTTTTCTCCTGAAATAGTACATGAAGCAGAGAAAGACAATATTTGAGAATATCAGACAGTTACCTGTATCAAAGAGTGAAAACAGAAGCAGAACCTTAGATTTCTTAATCACATGGATGCGGGAGAAGTTGCTGGTCTCTATCAAACACACATGCTCTGGAACAGGCTCATGAACAGACATTCAGGTCTGCTACAGATCGACAACTTTGGTTTTTTTCTGTTTTTTTTTTTTCCCACAGAGGTGCTTACTATGGCTCCTAAGAATGCTGTTCCTCTAGAGGGTGTATACATAGGAGGATAAGGAAACCAATCTCTGGCTAATGGCAGTTTACAGTAAAAATCTCACAGTTGCTATCGTAACAGCTTAATGTCACTGCCAGCATGGCACAGTGTGCACAGAAGACATCCACTGTCACTGTCCATTTTAACTTACCCTCTGCACATGACTGCTTTTTTGTTCACAATGATTGGCAATATTTGACATCGAGCAGGGTTGATCTAATAGGGGAAACTGATAAAATGCCTCATGCAAAAAAACATACTCATGAACCTTGTTTCCCTAGATAAAAAATTATCAAATGTGGGCACTGACTTCCTTCATGCTATTGAGTTTATCTCTACAGAATATTCTCGCAATTCTGCTGCATATCTTCTTTACTTAGTTTACCAAGCTCCTAACTCCTTTTTTTTTTTTTTTTTGGGGGAAGGGGAGACCTCACATCTATCACAATTTCTCTTCTGATCAGGTCTTGGTGGGTAGTGCAAATCTGTGAATGTTAGCCACTGCTGTTTTTGTTTGTTATCACCTCCAGTTGCTTCAATACATAAAAGGAGCTAAAATTACTCTTGCAATGTAGAAGCAAAACAACTTAACCATTTGCAATTGTCTCTGTGGCACACAACGTTAAACATGCAATATAAATGCAATTTCTTGATGCCTATACTCTTTAAGAGACCTTTAAAAGGTTTAGAGATGTACTTGAGGTTATTGCACTTCCAAGAAAACAGTAGCTTTTTCAAACTGACCAAAAGAGTCATATTAGGATGTTTCATATTCTGTATACCTTGTGGAAATTAAATCAAAGTACACCCCTTCTTCTCTTATGCAAAGTATTAAAAAGAGGCATGTTGTATTTATTATATTACAAAATGCAAAGCTTATATACTTCAGCAGTAACTTCAGTTAAAACATTATGCAAACACAAATTTGGTATCAAGCTACACAGGGGAATATTCTCCTTTGGAATGTTAAACCAATAAGACAATTAAACCATGGCAGAGAACCAAGATAAGCCATTACAGATAACAGTGTCAGACAAGTGCATAACGCTCTACCTTAACTCTTGTTATACACATATAGAAAGAAACCATAGCATAAAAATTTTATTTGGGTTCTTTGTGCACCTATGTATGCATACCAAAATTGCTGTATGATATGGGGACAGGGAAGACAAATCCTGTTCATAATCTATAATCACCTTGCTGAGAAATATTAGCTAGAAAAGCAAAATCTAAATGATACAATAATGGTTCACTAGTGAACAGAACTCCTTCCTCAAAGCAAGAATTTTCAGAAAGTGTCTTTAGAGCTTCTGACAGTTAATGTCATTGAAAACATTTTCTCCAAAAAAACCTCAACGACAACAACAAAAAAGGAAAAAAACCCAACAACCCTGCCAATTTTAAGGAGTATATGGATAGCACTGGTAGAAACAGCAAAACCTTCCTGGGCTTTTTGAAACAATTTGAGGAAACACTGCAAAGGAGACAAACAGGTTTTAATGCTTTTCTTTAGTACATTTGTCAGCATAGAATGATGGTTTGTACAGGAAAGCAAACAAAAAATATTCCTGAGCCCTTCTAACTTCCTCTGATACAGTAAATATAATAGATTTTACTGTAAATCATAGCTAAATGGGAGGGCTCTTCACTGCAACTTCTCCACTCTTTCCCCCTGAATTTCCACAGTGTATTACTGCTCTTTTGGCTGCATGTGAAAAATTTATAGTGAAGATATCAACCGAGTGGGATCTTTCCTTTGGATATGGACAGTTAATTACTTTTTGAAAATGACAGAAAGGGAGGCATATCATAGAATCATAGACTAGGTAAGGTTAGAAGGGTCCTTAAAGATCATCTAGTTCCAACCTCCTACCAAGGACTAGGACATCTTTCACTGATCCAGGATTTCTGGGCTGTGAGTGATTATTGCTGGGTCATGTCCAGCCTCTCATCCACCAGCACCTCCAAGTCCTTCTTAGCAGAGCTACTCTTAATCAGTTCAGCCCTCAGCTTGTATTGATACCAGGGATTGCCCTAACCCAGGTGCAGCACCTTGCACTTGGACTTGCTAAACCTCATGAGATTCCCAAAGGTCCACTCCTCAAGCTTGTCCAGCTCTCTTTGGATGACTTCTGATTTTTCAGGTCTGTCAACCACACCACTCAGGCTGGTCTCATCTGCAAATTTTCAAATAATCTATGTCAAAAATAAAGTTATTAAATAACACTGGTCCCAGTACAGACCCCTGAGGAACACCACTTTTCACTGATGTCCATCAGGACCTCTACACTCTGGATGTGACCATCCAACCCCTTTCTCATCCATCTCTCAGTCTATGTCCATCCACTGAATCCGTATTTTTCCAATTTAGTGAGGGGGATGTTCTGGGAGACTGTGTCAAAGGCTTTACAAAAGTCCAGGAAAATGGCATCTATGGCACTTCCCTTGTCCACTGATGTCACTTCATTGTGTGGACACTGGGGTGATAGGCAGGACTTGCCCTTGGTGAAACCATGATGGTTACCACAAAACACCTCCCTGCACTCCGTGTGCCTTTATCAGAGCTTCCATTTCCATCATCTTCCCAGGCACAGGGGTGATGCTGATATGCTGGTAGTGCGTAGGATTCCTCTCTCTTCCCTTTTTGAAGTCAGCTGGGACTTTACCAGACTGCTAGGACTTCTAATATCATGGAGAGCATCTTGGCAACTACATCAGCTAATTCTCTCAGGACTCTGGAATGCATCTGTTCACCATCAGTCAGATGAGCACAAGCTTAATTGATCACTAAAAGGAAAATTTTTGGAGAACAGAAGAGAGAGGTGCACTAATCGTGGTAAAGTGTGGATAGACTTCACAGATATGTACAGCATTAGCAGTCAAACAGAAATATACAAAGACAACTTCTACAGCAGGATTCATTACATGTTAAAATTCTTGCTTCAAATGGATGGGAGACTTTTTTCCAGGAAAGAAAATGCTATATTGTCAACCAAAACAGCCACTGTAGTGAAGTTTGTCACAAGCTAAATCTGTCTATATTTAGTTAGTTAGGTGCAAGGGGACCAAAATTAAAATGGATAGCTGTAAAACAATATAATGCAGTTCTTTCTCCATAATCTCGATTCCATTATCTACTTTGTTATTCTTTCAGAAACTAACTCCCTGCTGTGAGGAGTTTTCAAGAAATCTGTATTATAGTAATGGTTCACTGTACTTTTCTGCAAAGACAGATCTTGTAAAACACCTTGGGGTTTTGTTGTTTGTTGTTTGTTTGGTCCAGTTGCCACTGTTAATACTGTATGCTAACACAAGGACTCTGAATTACACGTATTTAATACAACATCAGAGAACTCAGATTATGTGACTTCTTTCTGGTTTCATCGAATATTCCCTATGGGTGATAGTAACAAAAACTCAGTCAAGGAAGACTTCTGCTACATTTATACACCCTCAATCTTTAATAAGTGTTTGAAGCATTTCCAGAATATAGCTACTATAAAATATTTACATTTATAATATCTTAGGATCTCTTCTATATTTTTTATCCTATTGAAATGTCAATTTTCTCCTAAATAATTTGTATTTATCCAGTTCCACACCACAAGAACTTGTTCTGTTTTCCTACTGGATTTTCCTTACACTCTGAAATATGATGGTTTTTTTAATGTTAAACAGGAAATGCAGATGTAATTTTTGTACAAATTTTCAAATTATGATTTTACTTGATTCAATGAAAAATAGTAATTTCTTCTACTGTCAACAGGTTTAACTTAGAACTTTATTAACCGACCATAATTCTGGTATTACTTTTCTGACCTGACAGCCTCTTTGTTTAGGACTGAATATACACCCAGGCATATACAAATGGATCATACTTGTGAATGTCCATGAGCATTTATTGACCTAATCCAATACACCTGTATATCTGAATAATTGTAAGCCTCTTCATAGTCTCTCAAGGTAGACTTAATGGATCAGGTCAATCATGATAGGAATGTGGCTAGTCTGTTTCCAGATAAAAGCCAGGGCCAGCTCAGATGTCTGCACCATCTTCCCATCTTGCATTCCAAGAAGGAGAGGAGATTTTTGGCACCTTTACATCAATAGGGCGGGCAGACCAAAAGATTTCTGAAGCTTCCATGTAAATAACTGAGTAAAACCTTGTATAGCCATTAGTAAGAGAAGAACTATAATACTAATTTAGGAATTGAAACTTTACTTTTTTCTTCTGATATATATTTTCATGCCATCACCTTTGGTTTAAAAAAAACTAAGGAAAAAATTGATATATAAATATCCATGTAAACACATAAATAAAATACATTTATTACAATGTCAACATTAAAACAAATTAATTATATCTTTTTTCTTATTATAATTTTAAATTAGGAAAATATTGTAGTTTTGCATTACTGCAACAGCCACCGTCTTAATTTGAAAGGTTATTATAAAGATAATAAACTAAAGTTTCCTTTCCTTGAACCTAAAAGCAAGTCAGAAAGGAGGAACATACTCTACCAAGAGGTCTAACTTGTTCAGAATAAGAAAATGGGGTAAAAAAATTGGTGGGAGTTTTCTCCCTTTTTTGTCTTAGAGATGGCTCTGCTAGAGATCATGCCCTGCTCCTGGATTTCTGAGTGCTTCATGGACAATCTATGTGACTGAAACAAAACACTATTCAGTACTCTGCACTCTAGATGCAGTGATAGCCACTATCCATCTGTGCTCTAACTTACATTAACAAAACTCTGTTGACCTCCTCATGGATGATTCTAAACTCATGGTGGAATTAAATAAGTGGGAGACAGATTTGCTTGCTACAAAAACCTTTTCTAGTTCTAGAGGCAGGGTCCTGCTTGTTTTGGTAAATTTTTTCATTATGAAAAGTACTGCAGGTTCCAAGATAAATTCTTATTAGACTTACTGAAACCTCAGCTAATACATGTAAATACATTAATTATTAATTAACCAAAAGATTTAGACATCTAATTCTACAGTTTTGCAGGCATTTTCTTAATAGTTTAGTCACAGACTACACTTATGTAAAGATATAATTACTTTTTTAAAAAATAAATGCATGCAAGCAAACCACTGAAAGACATGCTGCAGCTGGGGAGGAATAACCCCAGGCAGCAGTACAGGCTGGGGGCTGACCAACTAGAGAGCAGCTCAGCAGAGAAGGACCTGGGAGTCTTGGCAGATGACAAGCTGACTATGAGCCAGTAGTGTGTCCTCTTGGCCAGAAGGACAACGAGTATTGGGGTGCATCAGAAAGATTATGGCCAGCTGGTCAGGGGAGGTGATCCTCCCACTCTGCTCAGCCCTGGTGAGGACATATCTGGAGACCACATCTGTGTCCAGATCTGGGCTCCTCAGGACAAGGGCAAGGAAGCTGGAGAAGGGTCTGGAGCATAAGTCTTATGAGGAATGACTGAGGGAGATGGGTTTGTTTAGCCTGGAGAAAAGGAGGCCCAGGGGAAACCTTATTGCTGTCTACATCTGCCTGAAACTGTTGCAGCAAGATGAGGGTCAGCCTCTTCGACATGCCTCAAGTGACAGGGGATGAGAGGAAATGGCCTCAAGCTGCACCCAGTGAGGTATCCTGATTGGATATCAGAAAATATTCTTCAGAATTTTGGGGCAAAATTTGGGGCAGGCTTCCCAGAGAACTGGTTGAGTCACCATCCCTGGAGGAATTTAAAATCTTTATAGACGTGGCACTTAGGGACATGATTTAGTGCTGGACTTGGCTGTGCTGTGTTAATGGTTGAACTTGATCATCTTAAAGGTCTTTTCCTTTAAGGTCTTTTCCCAACCTGAAAAATTTAGGGATTCTATCATGACCTATGATTTGATACAGAACTAAAGCTACTTTGAAGCTCTTCTGAATTTCAATATCGTAAGTCATAAGAACAATGGTAGGGCTATGCAATATTTAATACAACAGGAAAGGACGTGAGTGTTGGGCGTGATAGTGTGTGAGAGACTAAAATGTTGCAGTTAATGGCTCACATAATCTGCTCTTTTATAAGCAGGAGGTATTTTGCTGAGGTGAGGTTTGCACCTCACAGCCAAAGGGGAGGAGGAGAGTTTTGGGTCTGTGGTGGCAAAACGTCTGATCTGCATAAGACAGGGGATGTGCATTCACCACCAGAGTATAACCACCACAAACTGACCTTTGTTTAGCAACAAGCTGTCTTTTCAGCCAGAAAAGGCTGGTAAGCAGCAGATCCTGTGAGGAGAGATAGTGCTTTTTACCATGTACCCAAGGAGGTAAAACATAAGCCTGAAGATACCATCCCTTCTTATAAGGCCTAACTGGCTCAACTAAGCAGAGCTCATAGCCATCATATCTTAGAAGAGTCATGAACCATCAAAGACCCTCAAAGCAACTGTAGACTCATTTCCGGAGTTTTCCTACAGAAGACTGTCCGTGATGCTCAGTATTGCATCAGGCAGAGTAAAATTCCCCTCCAGGGAAGGTGTCTGGGCATTCCCACTTGAATCTGAGCACATGTTAACCCACTGAACACTGTGTTTCATGGGCTTTCTCCTGAAGGATCAAGACAGAGACCATCCCTTCAACCAGTGGACACCAAAATTGCAACCATGGAGTCTCATCACTGATGAGATATCATGGATGGTGATATCTTTCCAATATCTGCTCTTACCCTTTCTTTCTCTTTCTTAAGTGATATTTTTATACTTTTAGGTCACTGTATTTCTGTAGATAATAACCAAAATGTCTATATACCTCTTTTAAATTGCAATCAAATTGCTCTAAAATAAACCTGCTATATTTTATATATATATACATATATATGTCTATATATCCATGTATCTATATATATATGTCAACACTGGTCACTTTACTCTAATCCACCCCAAGGTATTTATTAGCAAGAACCTCAGTTATTCCACCTTAGAGGAGGGTTGTAACATAATTTCAGCAGAAAGGAAAATCTCTGGTAATATCTTTGATAATTCCCCGTTTTTGCTCTCATATTTCCATTTTTTGTAGCTTCCAAATCAGCTACAACAAGGGAGAGCCCTGACCTCTCTCCATCTGAACTCATTCCTTCCTCCATCAAAGTTTTCTGATTCATCATCATCACAGAAAATGAGGTATTCCCTTTCAGCCTTCATTTATTAAGCTGCAGGAGACAAATTTGTTTACTCTCACACAACAGATGTCTTCTTTCCTCACAGTTATCCACATTTTGTTACTTTTTGATCTCTTGCAATTGTATGCCATTAGCAAACTCCACCAACATTCTCCTAGCTATTTTGCTAGGAAAAAGAATTAAATGTGATAAACTCTGAAGAGATCCTTGAGGAACCCCTTTATAACACAAAGTCACAAAACCTGTTTGACTCTTCTCTAAACAAAGAAGGCATGAATAAAAAGTTTCTACTTGTTGATGAGCTACTCTTTTCAAGATGAACTAGTAAATTTTGTGTACCTCCAAATCAATTATCCTCAAGCCTACAGTCATGGTTAATGCCTGTGTTAATTTCATCTCAAAAACCAGTCAATTCAAAGAAATATGCCATATCACAGCAATATTATTTGTCAATTTTAAAACACTTGGATAGCTAAAATGTTTGCCTGTGTGCATTTACATATACAATTGTTTCTGCAAAAAGATGTTGCTAAGTCACTTATATTATCAAGCTAAGAAACCTGTGTATTCAACTACCATCTCTTTCAAAATTCTGAAAAGATATAGTTTATTTAATATATTTTGGGCACATGACATTTTTTTTTCTACTTCACCTGTAATTGTCATTTGGTTTTTTCCCACTTCACATTAGCTAGAGTATGTATCTTGTAGCTTGTATCTTGGGACAACACTGTTCAATTTTATTTTGGAATTGTACCTAGATTATCATTCTCATTTCAGTAGTGCCCTGCTCATTCTTCTTTTTACCTAAATGTATGAAGAGTTTATTACTATTTGTTGGGGTTTTTTTCTCTTTGAAAGATATGTCTTTAAACCGTCTTTTTGTTTCCTCTCTGTATAACAATTTTATGCATTAAATTCTATCCAGTTTCTATAGACCATAACTTTATTAAATATGTAGTGCAAAGTCTGAAGGAAAACTAAGGCACCAAAGGAAACAGTTTACAAACAACTATACAAAAAACAAAAAGTTTACATTTTTTAGCATCTTACCATTATAAAATTAATATCTCCTATATACTGTAAAAAACTGGATGGCCCTGTCTAATGCAGTCAGTCTGGTTTTTGTTGTACTTCAGAGCACCTTGTCCCTGAAAAAGCATAAGCTAGTCTTTCAGGGGAAAAAGAATGTAGCCTCAGCTTCATTCAGAATTTGTTGAATTAGAAGTCTGTACTTATTGGTTTTGTTCTGAAGGTTCTTGTTGTTTGCTTGCCTGTTTTTAAAATCAAATGTACTTTTACAATTTATTAGTTGTCCTGTTTGTCAAAATTGGTGAACACTAGCTTCCTGTTTCCCCCAATTAGTCTTCTTACAATGATGACTGAAAAAAAAAAAATCAAAGAACTATGAAACAATGGGGAAGTTAAAACCTGAATTTTATTCCATGTGTTAGTCAGGATCAATCTTTATATATCATCATCCCTTCTACCCTGCTCTCTTCTGGAATCAGTTGCTTCATTTTTCTTAACACAAAAGGTAATTATGTGAGCAAGCACTAAATTTTAGATAATTTTATGGAGATAGACACTAAAGGACAAAACTTCATGCATTTCTGAAGGGAAAAATCCACTGGAAAAATCCAAATCTCTATTCCAAAATTC
Source organism: Cisticola juncidis (assembly GCA_013400215.1). Lineage (NCBI taxonomy): Eukaryota > Metazoa > Chordata > Aves > Passeriformes > Cisticolidae > Cisticola > Cisticola juncidis. Next base: position 254,729 of record VXBR01008031.1, read on the forward strand.
AAGAGCAAATTAAGGAAAGCTGTTAACATCATCAACAGATCCACAAAGTAATTATTTTTAGCATAACATTCCAAAAGAAAATTTAAACTTGAAACTAGTTTATCTGCATAAAATATCCATCAAAATGTTTAAAATTCAGGATTTAAAAAAGCATTAAGAAACATTATTTCATCATCTGACATTTTCTATCCTGTAAAGTAAATTTAGTGGGTCTTCTAATTGACTGGAATGAAAAATAGTTAATACAGCAGTACTCTGCTTTGTATCAGGTAAATGAAGCTGCTGGGGATTCTCTGTCTGCAGTGATGATGTGAAAGCTGAGAAAAGCTAACTCTTGGAAGCCAAGAAAAGGTCCTCCTTTCAAGATTACTCAAAGGTACTCAAGAAGAATAACCAGTAACAGGTTTAACATATATGTATTTTGGGTAAAAATATACGCTCATTACAATCTCTTACTTGAAAGTTCATTACATGACCTTATTATTATCTCAGTATTTTTCCCACAAACCTATAAGTACATATACAAAATAAAGCCAAACAGAATAACACTGGCCGGCTTCCTTTTCTTGTAAAAGACTGGTATAATCACTGAATCAAACTAAGTGTTCTAAACAGATGATTATGTTAATTTAAAATGGCTTGGTTGATGTTTATGCAGCATTTATGCTTGTAGTTATTTTATTATGAATGGTTTGTTAAACAGCTATAACTGGTCAACCAACAGCAAAAGTAAATTTGTTTTAAGGATTATTGCCCAATAAATAATTGGCCAAGGCTTATCTAAGCCCTATTTAATAAAATTCCTAACCCTTAAAATAGAGCATATTCATTTGTAGCAATTACTGATAGTTTAGACCTGTCATGGGCTCTGTGTGTTTTACCATAGACTTTATGATACCTGCAGATAGGTAGCCATTAAAATTAAGCATTTTTATTATGCAGCTAGGTAATTTCCAAAATGATGCATTTAGTATCTGTAGAAAAACAAAGCTTTGAATAATGTGTTCACATTATTTCAAGGATGCTTGGAAAGGATATGCTACTCTTCTTCTGAACAGAGGAAACAAAATTCAGCAACAGCTAAAATATTCACCAGCAAGAGGTGAGACAGTGCCACCTCTGGCTCCTAAAGACTAAATAGCCTTTAGGACAGACCTAAAGATGTACCTCCTAGATGTAAAATAAAATAAAAGGTGATGAAATACACAAGAACAAGTGTATTAAAATACAACAAGAAAAAAATTTTTCAGGGGAAAGGTTGAGACATTCACAGAACAATAACAGTAAGATAAGGAAGGAATATCTGTCCTTCTTAGGAACAAAAATAAAACACTCAATTTGCAGTATTGGAAATAACTTCCATGGCAGGTTCTGATTTTTTCCTTATAAAACAGAGAATCCTGAAATAATTTGGGACAATTTGAACTCTCTCTGCCCATGATTCTTAAAGTTCCAAGTAGGCTTATTAGAAAGACTTCTCTGCTTCAGAAAGGTGGATCAGAGAATAGACTTTGTTGGTGGAAAGCCTGGCCACATCCATTTGGGCTAAATGGCACATTTTCTCTTCAGTGGGTGTTTTGAGATTGGCTTTCACTTTACAACTTTCTGAACATAATAGCACTGTGATATCTTTGAGTGGGGAAAATTATATTCACTGGCTTGCTTCTACCATGGTCTTGCTGTGTTTAGGTGCTTGATAACTTTTGCAATGTTTTGAATAAAATCTTGATGAATTTATGTTGTCAGCTGAATGTAAGGTGATTGAACTAATTTCTCCTCACTCCCCCTCACACTCCCTCTGAGAAACTGATGGTGGCCAAAATTCAGTTTGAATGCGTCAGAAAAGGTTTCTGAAATTACAAGTTGAAAGCTCTGACTAGTGTTACCTGTTTTGTTGGTAAAATCAGAACATCTGTTAAGAAATTGTGATAAACAGTAGATACATCTGGAGTTTTTTTGAAGTGCAAGTCAATTATTACTAGACTTGAAAAATGAAAACTAAATGGGTTCTGTGTATATTGTTAGACTATCCTTAATAATTTATGATTTTTATCTTAACATGATTTTTTTTAAATAATATATAATCTTCAAAATAATGAGATGTAAATGCAATACCAGTTTCTGAACTGTCCTACTTTGTTAATTGAAGAGATAAATTAATTTACATATTTAATTATTACAATAGCAAATATAAATTCTAATTATCTTACCTGGATACTACTATTGATCAAGATTTTTAATCATTTTAAAAAGCTACCTTTTTTAAAATTTTTTTTTTCCTTCAAAAGGAATGCATATTAGTTAAAATCTAAACTTCATCATTCTGAAATTCTTTTCTTTTCAGGAATGTCTTATTATTGGGTAAACTTATTTCATACAGAGAAAATGAAAGTAATACTACTTTTTGTCTAAAAGTTTAATAATAACTTTTGCCTTAAAAAAAGTCAGAAATCTTTTTGTAGGTTGTTGCTGAGAAGGTAAAGGTCTCAGGCATCCTAAAATTTTGCAAGCCCTTATGGTTCTACACTTTGTCATTCCAATATCAAGGAACTAAGTGTGTAAGGTGTGTTTTTTTCTTCTAATAGTGCAACTTAGGTAGAAGCACTTGGTTTGGACAAAAATAATAGGTTGTTATCACCTTCCAAATAGATACATACTGTAGAGGGAAACTTCAAAAATATACTAAAGATATCCCCCGGGAAAGAGGAGCTACTTGCCCTAATTTGGAAGCAGTACAATATATGCAAAAGAATCAGAGCAGACAAAGTAAGCAGTTTTTAAAGTGAAATATATTGCAGCTATCATTTAAATTATAGTTCTGTGGTAACTGCAAATTCTGGCATTTGCCTATAAAATTATAACAAGTTTTGATCAGAAAAACTGTTAAATTTTATTTTCAGAAATCAGAAATAATTGTAGTTACTTATCAAGCATTCAAAAACAGATTTTTCAGATTTAAGACCTTGATGCTTTTTCTTCTTTTAGACTAACAGATATGAAAGTTATATGAAAAATCATTTTCTTTAGAGGTAATTCAGGGCAGATGTCTAATACTTCTTGCCCTAACTCACGGAAATATCTTACCTCATGCAGACTATTTAAATATATTTTTTCCTTCAACCATTTTCAAGAATGAGTATTTGCCTTGTTAACCATTACAATGTCATAATCATATTATGATCTTAAATATTGGCACTCCATCTGTTAAATTATGTGGAAAATTTCATAAAAGGGAAGAAAATGCTGGGGGTAGAAAAAAATGTGAGATGTCTGTTTGTGGTCTACAAGTGAGTTTATCTTTTATTGTCTAAACAGACTTAAAGATGTCTGGGAGGCACATTGCTAAGAAATTCAAGCTCTCCACTGAAATAGTGGCATGTAAGTAAGGAATATTAAGTAACTTTCAGTGGTTTACCTCTAGACATAAAATTGTTCAGATAAATCTCAGTTCTAGGAAACTTTACACAGTTGTAACATTACAGGTGTGATTAGCCTTATTGAACAGAAATTACAGGGCTGTAGAAATGCATTAACAATTTCAAGAGTAAAACCACAGTTATTAAATAGTTCAGAGATCTTTAAAGATGAATACTATTTTATAGACTTTTGGTACAAGAAGGATATTTTCTTTCCTTTTATATGCAATTTTTCCTTTGAAAAAGTGCACAACAAAAATGTTCTTACAAAACTATAACAGCAGAAACTGATTATATGAACCTGTAGAGAGAAATGGCTAGGAACGTTCCAATGTAAAATTTTTAAGAAGGGAAGTAAGGATCAGTTTAAATAAAAATTTCTCTCACCTAAATTAAATCAGGAATGTTTTCTTACACTGAAGGTTTAATTCATAGAATAAAAAGAGATGGGACATACAAAAATGCAGACAGTAGAATTCTAAATCAGATTAGTGCTGAATAGTGGAGATTCAGTTCAGTTTGACACAGGCTGTAGCTTATTTTACTTAATATATAGCTTAATAAATAGATCTCTGTGCCACTAATGAAAGCATTCTATAGATATACATGCCTAATTCAATATGGATTGGAATATATGTCATTTTATCAGAACAGTTGGCTTCATCATAAGGTAATGGAGAAACAGAAACATGAGGTACTAGGGCTCACATCAGAAGATCACCTACTTTGGTCATCTGCTTCTGGACATGTCTTACATATCTATATGTGTAGCCTCTTCATAAATGATGAGAACCTTTCCTTGGGCAATCTACTTTAATAATCCACTGCTCTTCTAACTGGAAAAAAATTCTCAAATTAAATTAATCTCTCTGACTTTAAATTAAACCTCTTGATCTTTGTTCTCTTCATCTTTGCTTATGACAATAGCTTTTACATGTTTACAGAATAATCTCTTATTTTTCTTTCCTTCTGTGTCCATCTGTAAACTAAAGAGACATAACTCTTTATTTTCTTATCATAGGCTGTATATTATAAACTTATGATCATTCTCTCAGCTGTACTCTGAAACAACAAATCAGCACCGTCTTTATTTTTTGTGAAGTTTGACACACAGAAATGGAAACTTTGCCCTTCAAATTCTCTTTATTGACTGGGTAAGTGGCCTAGAACCATATGGGTTTTATCAGATGAATTCTAGATTTTCTGATTTGTTAGAGTTCTTAACAAATCCATGTGGGCTTTCAGTGGTTGTACTGCTATTCATACAAATCAATTGGTAAACATTCCAGTATTCCTGTTGGAACCAAAGTAACTCTAAAGGGCCCGAGCCACACTGGGTCACTGTGGGGATCTAAAAAGCAAAAGACCCCAGAAGGTGCAAAAAGGCCCCAGAAAGTAGACAAAAAGCTGAGAAAAGCTGGGAATCTCAATACTTTCCCATAAGAAACTAAGAAAATAGGAACCAAGTGAATACATTTATATCTATCATAAGGAACAATGAAAGAAGACTGATTGCTGGTTCAGGATGTAAAAGGTCTTAGATATATGATTTCAAAGATAGAAAAAGTTTCAATCTTAAATAATGAATTATTGTGTATTGTTTCTTAGTTTTACAGAAGTCATATTGTTAATTCTAAACCCAGGTGGGTCTTTTTCTGATTTGCTAGAATAATATGCCTCTAAACTTCTTCTTGTAAACTTTTGGTTGAGAAAATATCCAGAAAAAGGCTCCTCATCAGCTGTGGCCTTGTCTCTGATCTAACTTTTCATAGATTTTGTTGTTTTCCTGTGTCTCTTGTTTATTCCTTGTATGATACGGACAGATAATAATGAACACTAAGTCTGCAACTAGACAGAATCCCATCCTGTTTGTGAGACCCTGCTGATCTGGCAGGTCACCATTTCAGCAGCACAGCACTTCACTTAGATGGACTAGCTTTCCTGGTTATGTTTTGTCCTTATTTTCTGTTGTGTTCAGGCTGGTAGTACAGAAAGTTAAGCCATAAGAGCCTCCCTGAAGTACTTAGTTTTCCTGAATACCATGTGGCCATAGCAGAAGCCAGTGGCCATTTTGGCTTTGTCTGGAAAACTATGCTGGATACTGTCTTTAGGATGTGTTTTTGTTTGTTTGGTAGTGAATACCATTTTGTGGGTAAAACTCCCTTTTTTATACTCTCTTTTATTAATATTGTTGAAGTTACTGGGATTTTTCAGTAAATTGTGATTCCAACCTATAAGTCTCCTAGTGTTCCTCCATCGTTGGAAGGGGTAGGGAGGGGAAAAGGAGTGGCTTAAAGAGGTTTAATTTTTTAACTGGATTTTAACCCAAAACACTAGTTAAGTGGCCAGAGTTGTCTATAATCACCATATACCTTAAGATCAAATTACCATTACTATATTGTCTCCTTCCCTACCAAGACTTCTCTAATCCTAGAATCTCACAAATAACAACTTCCTCTTCTGATACAGAGCCTCATGGAAGTCACAGTGAAGGTATGAAAGACAGAGAAGTAAGTAGAGATAGCAACATGGCTTCACCAAATGCAAATCTGGAGTTGTGCTGCTGGGCTAATGTGGTGGCCTTCTAATGGTGATGTGACTGCATCAGTAGAGAAGGAAAGATCAACTGATGTTATTTACCTGGTCCTTTTTAAGGCCTTTGTCATGGTCTCCCATCACATTCTTGATACTAAATTGGAGAGATTATGAGTTTGATGGATATACTATTAGATGGATAAGGAACTGACAGGATAGTCACATTGAAAGAGTTACAGTCAATGACTCAATGCTCAAGTGGAAACCAGTAACCAGTGGTGTTCCTTGAGAGTCCATATGGATACCAGAGCTATTTTACATCTTCATTGATGGCAGAGACCAATGGAATTGAGTACACTCTCATCAGGTTTTTGGATAACAGCCAGTTGAATGGTACAGTTGATATATTAGAGGGAAGGGACACCATCCAGATGGACTATAATAGGCTTGAGGAGTGGGACTGTATGAATCTCATAAATATCAACAAGACCAATGCAAGGTCTTGCACCTGAGTCATGTCAAATTCTAACATCAGTACTGCCTGGAGGAAAATGGATTGAGACCAGTCCAGATGAGAAGGACTTGATATCCACCAGCTTTGTGGATGAAAAAAATAGATGTGATCCAGCAATGTGTGCTTGCAGCCTAGGAATCATATGATGGGCTGCACCAAAAAAAGTGTAGACAGCAGATCAAGAGAGCTGATTCTCCTTTATGCTGCTCTCATGAGACCCACGCCTGCAGTACTGCGTCCAGCTCTGGGACCTTCAGCACAGGAAAGACACAGGAATGTGTTAGAGCAAATCCAATGTCAGGACACAGAAATTATGAGGACTGGAATACCTCTCCTGTGGACAGGCTCAGAGACCTGGGGTTGTTCACCCAGAAAAAGAGAAGGGAGGCTAGACTGCATCCTTTCAATACTTAAATATAAATTATAAGTAATATAGAGAGAACATTTTTACCAGGCACTGTAGCTACAGAACCAGAGTCATTGGTTAAAATGGAAAAAAAAAATTATATTGGATGGAAGGACAAAATTTTTTACAGTGACTGTTGGGAGACACTGAAACAGGTTGCCCAGATAAGATTTGGATGCCTGATCCCCAGAAGTGTCCAAAAACATTTTGGACAAGGCCTTAAGCAATGTAATCGATTGAAAGATGTTCCTTATCTAGATTATTTTGGAAGGTCCTTTACTATGTAAACCCGTCTACAATTCTGTGACATTATGACTTCGTATTTGAAACACATAGATGTTAACCTCTGCTCATAGGAATTCAGGAAACTTTGTAGAGAGACAAAAATCAAAGGACAAGATAGACTGAGAATCAGAAGAACAAATAAATCCTGAAGCATTTAAAACCCTCTTTTTTAATGTTCTAGGTGTTACTATATACCAGATATTGTCCTACAGTCAGGGAAAAAAGCTCTTAAAATACTGATATTCCAACAGGAATATTTCTTGGACAACTGATTTATCTGGGAATAGTTAAGCCATTGAGTACAATGAGAAAATATATATTCATAAATTCATTTTGATATTACTGAGATTTAACAACTGCATAATTATATAGTCCTAGGCAAATATACTAAAGTAGAGGGAGATTTAAGTAGGACATGGCTTTATGCTGCTTTTCTGTATATGTGGGAGTTTGTCTACATGCATTTAGAAAATATGAATTCCTAATGTGCTATTTGAGTTACTCTATAATCTGCTTAGAGAAACATAGTTTCATCAGAGCTTTGTCAAGGTATCAGATAGAATAACAGAAGTGTAACATCCTTGTATTCCTGAATTAAGATAAAATGAAAGCTTTAATTAAGATTGCAGCTTCTTACTATTTTGTTAACTTGATTATTTAGTTAGGAAAGAAAGGCATGCCATATTGAAAGAGAATTTAAATTTTTAATCCTTTTTGGGTTATTTTACTTCCTTAGGTTGCTGACAGCAAAACTGGTTATGATGTGAATGTCTTTAAAATATAGTTTTTAAAAGATTGCCCTTAAACACCCTGATTCAGAACTTGCCAGCATTTGCAGTGCTAAGTTCTCATGTAAACTATTCAAAAAGATAAAGACAAATATTCTCAGTAATTGGCCAGATAAAGAGGAAATGGATAGCATAGATTTTTGCAGTGTCTTCCTGTAGATTTTTTTTGTGTGTGTGTCTGTTCTCAAAATGGACACTTCTAAAAGTCTGATTAATATGTTTTTTCCTAGGTTAAAAAAAAAACCAAAAAACCAAAAACTATGCTGAAACCCGTAGAAGAATTTGATTTAGTCTTTTTTTTGGTTTTGGTTTGTTTTTTTTTTTTTTTTTTTTGCATATTAATTTCTAGTTAAAATCCGGCTCCATAATTCAGTAAAATGTATTTTTGTCTTACCTTTCTGAATCATGCTAATAAATCCTAAATGCAAAGTTTGGATTTAAAAATCTTTCTTGCATTAGGGATAAAAAAAGGGCAAATTTATGAATCATGACTTGAAAAATGTTTTTAAGATCAGCATTATAAACCTCTATTAAATTTGGGTTTGGCATTCCAAAAACGTAGCCCTTCAATGCTATGTATCAGTACTCACACAGCAAGCCACTTTAAAAAAGCATCTGTTTTTCAGGTGAACATTCTAACAACACTCCATATGCATAAAATGAGGCAGAAAACCACTTATAAGACTGAATTATTTTCTTTGCAACCTGCAGTGTTTTAGAAAGCTGAGAGCATGGAAAACTTCTCAGTATATGATGAATTTTAAACAGCACTCTTCTAACCCTCAGTGCATATTCAAGCTGAAGAAATAGGTTGCACTGAATGTAGGGCACAGGGGAGACACTGTGCTTCTGGCTGTTGCTCAGGTACAGGAATTTTCTGTTGAACGATCCAGATGTCACAACCACCATGCACCCTGCCTCGAATTATATATGGTGCTGCACCTCTTCCATTCTCTTTGCTCTAAATATGGGTTAGTGTATTAAGGATGCCTAAACTCTGTCACTGTAGGATCATTTATATTAGGGAAAATAGTCTGTCTGGTGCTATGCCCTGTCACATAACAAACAGGAAAGGCATCATAAACTAAAAGTTCTGTAAGTCAGTTAGCCACCTGATGTCTTGCTCATGATGCTCTCTGGGTTACCCAGAGTAGCTGCTCACTTGCTTTAGTCTCAGGTGTGAGCTCTATCCAAGGACTTTGGCTGGGATAGGTAAGTACAAAGGTAAAAAATATATCTTTTTCATAAGATTTATTAATAAATCTTATTAATGAATTAATAAATATGTTGATTTTTTGGTGACCGACACTGATATCTGAGACTCTGACAGAATCTTTGCTGCCTCTGAGATATTTTATGTACTATGAAATGCAATGAAAAGGTACCAGAGGTAATATTCTGTTACCACTTTAATATGAATGGAGGTAGCACTGCAAGTGATATTTTCAGAATAAAATGAATGTTCTTGCCTTATAAAACTCAATCTGCTAGGTGAATTTTTTGTCAGAATAAGTGTTGGACTGGACTGCTAAAACTGTGGTTATAGTCAGAAAAGTGGCTGTCAATGTGGAGCTTGTTATTTAACATATCAGATATTCTTTCAGTAAATCATGACTACTTTTATGTCTAAAGTAGGTTTTTACAACAGCTAACACTAAAGTACTAATTCAGATATAGAAGACACTGGATTTCACTCCATTTCATGTAGGTGTTATATTTGTTGATATTATATTTGATTGTGGTTCAAAAATCCTTATTATAGACGAGAGTTCAGGGAAAAGGAGACAAAATAGACCAATTTTCTAGCCTCAGTTTGAATTCATAGGTTTTGCAAGGAGGGAAAAAAACTAGAAAAAACAAGCAAAACAAACAAAAAACCCCACAATCATTCTCAAACACTGGGAAACCTGTCACTATCTTGTTTAATGGTCAAAAGCAGATTAATGATATTTTTTCTAAATTCACCAATGTTAAATGTCCTATTTCTCCTAAAGGTTACACCTACATTACTAGAAATGAGCCAGTCACCTGTTTTCATAAAACACACTTGATTCCCCCTCTCATCATTCTTCCTAATGCAGAAATAAAAGGTCCTGTCATCCATTCTACCTATTAAGAATAATATTTGGTCTACAATAATACCTCTTCTAGGTACCCTGTCTCGGTTTGGCAAGACAGGTATCTCTTAGGGAAAGTTGGAGCTTTCCTTGGAATGGAGAGTGTAAAACCCCTCCCTCCAAATTATTATAATTTTGAAATTAGGGACTTTCAAGATAAAATATGGGATTAGGAATAACAGTTCTTTACTAGGAATATTAAAAATACAAATGCAGTAGTACAAAAAAAAAAAAAAAAAAAAAAAAAAAAAAAAAAAAAAAAAAAAAAAAAAAAAAAAAAAAAAAAAAAAAAAAAAAAAAAAAAAAAAAAAAAAAAAAAAAAAAAAAAAAAAAAAAAAAAAAAAAAAAAAAAAAAAAAAAAAAAAAAAAAAAAAAAAAAAAAAAAAAAAAAAAAAAAAAAAAAAAAAAAAAAAAAAAAAAAAAAAAAAAAAAAAAAAAAAAAAAAAAAAAAAAAAAAAAAAAAAAAAAAAAAAAAAAAAAAAAAAAAAAAAAAAAAAAAAAAAAAAAAAAAAAAAAAAAAAAAAAAAAAAAAAAAAAAAAAAAAAAAAAAAAAAAAAAAAAAAAAAAAAAAAAAAAAAAAAAAAAAAAAAAAAAAAAAAAAAAAAAAAAAAAAAAAAAAAAAAAAAAAAAAAAAAAAAAAAAAAAAAAAAAAAAAAAAAAAAAAAAAAAAAAAAAAAAAAAAAAAAAAAAAAAAAAAAAAAAAAAAAAAAAAAAAAAAAAAAAAAAAAAAAAAAAAAAAAAAAAAAAAAAAAAAACAACAAAAAAAAAACAAGCAAACAAACAAAAGTCCTAGAAAACCCTGACAGAGTCAGCGATACAACCTGACAACCTATTGACAGGGTGTTGGAAGCAGTCCAAATAAATCCTCCTGGAGTAACAGATGTTCTGTGGAGTAGAGATGAATCTACATAAAAACAGTCCAGTGCTGGCGAAATGGGTCCAGTCTTTCTCCGAGAATTCAGTGGAAAACCAGCTGATCTGGGGTCCCCGTATCCCCATTTTTATCTGTGTAGGGAATGGTTGGCTCCTCCCCACTGGGTGGAGCATCTCACAATGGGATGGTGTAATGTGTCCTGTCACTGATGAGCCTTACTGGCCCATTAACAGAAGATATCCCCCAGAGGGTGGACAGTGGTGAAAGAGATAGGAAACACTGCCCCACATGGTTTAACAGCTGGCCCATTATCAGAAAGCATCCATTCCCTCCACCCTGGAGTTACAAAGGATAAAGAAAAGAAAACAAAACAAAATCTCCCTAACTGGTTTCAACAGATGAAATAGAATACACATTTTTTGGTTACATAACCCAAGACAGTACTCTCTGGGACAGAACTCATTGCCATGAGCCAAAACAACGCCAGAGATTAGATGAGGAGGAGTGATATGGGGATCTAGATTTACAGCTTTAAAAAAATTTAATTAAAATAAGTTGAAGCATTTTTGTCTTCAAATTACATTTTAGTGGCATCAAAAGATTAAAATCTTCTGAACATGTCATTTAAAATTGAAGCCAAAATTCTTATTCAATGAAAAAGTCTTCTAGATACCTGAAATAAATGGAGATCAATGTTGTTTGGTGCAAAGAATTACAAAGGCAATAAAAATACTTTTTGACAAAATGCTAAGCATTTCCTCATCAGAATTAACTCTGGCTAAAGTAAAAATCCTGACCATTAAAATTAAAAAAAATTATATGACTAAACCAATTTTTGCTCTTTGGATGAACTTTTAAGTGCAGGGGCTATGTTAAGCATAGCATTTTACTAGTTCAGAAGTGCATATTGTTTTAGCACATGGAGCTTTATATGACATTGTACATCCCATGTTGTATAAGCAGTTGAGAGTCTGGATGGTGAGTGAGATGATAGAGCTCAAGGACACTGAGAAGATTGTTTCCTTCACCAGTCAGTCATCCAGACCATCTTCTGGTTCACAGTCAGCTGGCTTGGTCATAGATAAGCTTCTGACAGCTAGAGTCCACTGCATGGATCAAAGAAAAATCAAACAGACCTTGTAAAGGTTATAAGAGAAACTGAAACAGCTTAGGATTTATTTCAAATTAAAATTAACATGGGTGGAGGGCATAAACTTAAGGTATGACATTGTCAGAAGTCCCAAGATATGCTGATTACTTTTGTACAGCCAAGATCTTAGCTAAAAAGAAACTTTCTAATCAGTTGTTTTTGGGTCCAAACTAGAAGCTAAATTAATACTGAAAAAAAAATCTTTGGTTACCTTTAAAACTATTTTTTTTTAATTACAGCAGCATTTGTGCCACTGGTGAAGTGATATATTCATCTAAAAATAATCTGAAGTTATTTTCACTATAATCCATTTTTCATATTGTCAGAATTGTATCAAAGGACTTTAATATAACAAGCAATTGAGTCCTGGTAGTGATCACAGTTGCCAAGCACACATCTAAAGTTCAGTGTTAAAAAAAATACTATGTTCTCAAAATAATTTAGTTTTCTAACAATAAACACGAATGGTTAATTAATGCCTAATTAAAGTAAACTGAATTTAAATACAAGAAACAAATAATAGTAAAGTAATATGGGATAAATGTGATAAAACATGGTTACAAATCACTTATGAAGTGTCTTGAAAGCTTCTTTTGTGATGAAGTGACATTATATATCCATTGTTTTTCCTCTGAGATCAGTCAAGGTTCAAGCACTGTCAATAAAACGACATTCTCAGTGACTTACCCATCCTTCATGCAGTGGCATACATCATCAATCATTTCCCCTTCAAGAAAAGTTCAGATCTGTCTACGTGAGTTCTATTTGAGTGAACACAACTATTGTATTTGAGTATCTTATAAAAAGGAACATTAAGACGTGCCTGAACAAGTGAACTGTATTTATCCCTACTCTTCAAAAATTTAGTGAGATCCGTTTTTCCTTTTTTTCTTTTTTTTAACTTCAGTCTGTATTTCTGTTTTGAGCTTTTTTTGCTACAGAATCAGCAAGTATAATTTACATTATGTTCTAATGATCCTATCATCTGGGACTTACACTGTTTTTACTAACATGTAGCAGTTTTTTTTTCAATTTTGTAAAATGCAAATCTATGAGGAAATCAGGATCATTTATCAATTGAGACTTTTAAGTAACTTTGTATTCATAAAGTAAAATTACATTCAATAACTCAGCATGGAAATTACTAAGTAGGCATGCGGGCATTAAACAGTAAAAAGCAAAATAGCACTAGTGAAAGAGGGTGATTTTATTTTTTTTATCCTGTACTGTTTGAAAGCAAAGAACTCCTTTGATTAACAGTATTCTTCAAAAAGTACTGTAGTGTAGTCATTAACAACAGATTTCAAGGTTTATTGTACCACTAGAATCAATCACTGCTGTCTCCTTCTTTGGAATAAAATGTTCTCATTATTTGTCTTCCACTTGTTGATTTCAGACTCCAGTGAAGATTACTAGCTGACGGGGATGCCCTGGCTACAAAAGAACCTACTGCCTGTTGCCCACTTGTGAAGAGACTATATTAAAGCAGAGGGTGAAGAGTCTTCACTGTAAGGAGAAGAAATTACCTGAAGGGGAAGCAACTCACCTCTACTGTCATTGCAAAAGAAGTAATCAGATGAGATATTAATTCAGTGCATTAATTAAGCTCTGCCCTTACCAATTCTATGAAGCAAATTTTTCATGATCCTGACTACCATAGACTACTTAGAAACACTGATGTCCTCATGATGGTCATCTAAATAAGGGCATTATCCAGTGTCCCCAGTACTCTACTTTCTCTGACATAAACAGAATGTTCCCTGGGAATCATATAGCAGAAGAGGGAAGAAAAACAGCTTCACAGTTACTTCGTGAATTATTATTTATTTCTTAAAAAAAAAAAAATGTTGATACTCTGTAGTTGTAGACACTCCACAGAGCTAGTTAACTTATTTTCAAACAACTAGAATTTTCTATATCCTATCCTAAAATATACCTTTACAGTTTCTTTTGGAAAAGTCAGATGTGTCACAGATTTATTCTGCTAACCACAGGGAATATGTTTCTGAATATTATATGGTTTCTGTTGCTCTTGTTATGTTAAAGGCTTCTTGTCTGGAAAGCTTTAAACTTATTCCTCATGTAACGATACCTGGCAATGGTTTTCCCAAAAGATTAACTCAAAATTTTAGAAGTTTTCTACAAGAAGCAGGTGGATAGCTTTTAACAATCTGAAGTAATGATTTTGGATCAGTGGAGATGTATTTTGACTTGTGCACAACTATTTGGATAGCTGAGCTATCAAAACCTCCTGGTAGTTTAGGATAGTAGTGCCAGTCAGGATCTGCACAAATAGCACCATTCCATGCCATGGCACACTACATAGTTATTTGATTTTATTTGCATGTACAATTCCGACCTGAAGCAGACTCCTGGCAGGACTGGTGCACCTATGGAGAAAGGAGCTGGTGCTGTTTGCTGGAAGGACTGGTGAACCTGTGGAAGGGATACAAGCTGGGAGAGTTTGTGGAGAAATGGAGACCCTGGGAAGGACTGACATGGGAGAAACTATTGGAACATTGCCTCATGAGTGGGGGACCCCACACCAGAGCAGGGAGAGTGTGAGGAGTACTTCTCCTGAAGAGGAAGGAGCAGCAAAGAAAACCTCTAATGAACTTACTGCAACCCCCATTTCCTTTCCCCCTGCACTGATGGGAAGAAATTAGAGATTTCATCAGTAAAGTTAAGCCCAAGAAGAACGGATGGGTTGGGGGAAGGTGTTTTTTAAGATTTTGCTTTATTTTTCATTCCCCTACTCTGATTTGAGTGACACCAAATTAAACTAATTTCCCAAAGCTGAGTCTGTTTTGCCTATGACAGTAACTGGTGAGTGATGACTTCTGTCCTTATCTTGACCCATGAGCCTTTCATTACATTTTCTCTCCCCTGTCCAGCTGAGGAGGGGAGTGACACAACAGCTTCAGGACAATCTAGCCAGGGTAAATCCAACACACATGGTCTCAACAAGGTAGAGGTGAGCCCTTTATTTTGAATCCGAGTTTGTACTGTACAAAGTGGACAGAGAGGCACCAACTTACCGTGTGAGGCAAGAAAACAGAAATGCAGGAAATACAACCAAACTCTTAGAGAACAAAGCTGATATTTTTTAGATGAAAATGAGGTAGAAATCTTCTCAGGCAACAGAGAAGAAGAAGAATAAGATTAGTCTGTGACACCAGATATCAGACCATATTTACAAAATTATTTTAATTTAGAAGAGATTCTGAAGTTTCTGAATTCCACTGCTTTCTTTAATTGAATGATTGGTACAGGAGAAGGCCTCATCCAAAGCTGATTGTAATAAACTGAAAATCTTCCACCAGTTACATTAGGCTTTGGAACAAACTCAGGTTTTATGATATATGTTCATAATTCTCAAAGTCCAATTTCCCTTTCAGTTATACCATCTCATAAGCTAGATCTTGTAGATAATTATACAGGCCTGAAATTCATAAGCAGTAATCATAAAACTGTTGAATGCATCATGTAAAATAAACTCAGAAAAACAACTGCTCTGTGACTTTTCTGAGCTGTAGTCAGAGCTGACTCCTCCCTCTCATTCTGCATCAGCCCCAGACAGTGCAACATGTCCTTATATCAGCCCCTGATGTGAGGCTGTGGGATTAGGGACATTAATGCACACATCCATCTCACACAAAAATTTATTCTTAGTATCACAAACAGTAAAAATATAAATGCATAAATGACTTAAGTGTAAAATGGATAGAAAGAAGATTTTCAAATGCACAAATGGAGCTGGCTACTACCATAGCATCTTACACAAGCGTTCCATATAATTTCTTTTTGTACTCTTAAATTATGGCTTGGCAGAAGAATATCTGCAAGTGAACTGTAGCAAGTAATAGGTTTTTATGTTATCCTCTATCAGATGCCATTTATAAAATGAGTTCTTTAAGGGGTTTTGAAAAAGGGCAAATCCCACTGACTGCTTATGTTTAAAACAGAAATGCAAGCACCTGAATAACACAGAGTCACTCTTTCCAGAGACAGAATTACTTATTTTCTAGTTTGAACAATACACTATTTTGCTATACTGATAATTTCTTACAAGAATAATTAATAGTCATGTGTTTTATTATATAAATTATGATTAATTTTTTTTAAATCACAACATGTGGCTTAGGATATTCTTGCAATATAATTTATGCAGATTTTATTAAAGAGTCAGACTAATATCTTTCTAAAGATATGGAATAGTCAATTACGCTGTAATTTCTAATGACTATGGGGAACTCTGAATGCACGATGCCTAAAATTATAATGATGTGTTGCTGTAGTCATTATGTGAAGATTACCACTTTGATGGGGTGCACTGACCTCGCTTTTATCATTGCTTTGCTTTTCTTTAAAGCCATCTCCACTATACATAACACACAGATGTTTTTATAATATTTTGTAGATAGGGAATTTCTTTTTACAAATAATGAGATTTTTTCTTTTTATTCACATTTCTTTTGAATCACGTAAATCAGTGTGATAATTACAAGTTAAGTATTTTTTAAAACAGTATCTATTTGCTACATAAATTCTGAAACAAGGCTTTTCTTGACTCTAAGGGAATATGCACTGTGTTCTGAGATACAACTACAGTCATTTTCTTATCTGCTGCTATGTAATTTACCTGTGTTTACTGTCATTATCTGATCTATATAAGAGGCAAAAAGACTTTTCTGAATTAAATATTCCTTCAGTGAGGGTTTGTCAGAAAAATATTTATTCATGATATTAAATTCACCGTTGATAGGGGTTGCAGCACACAGTCTGATAATGCACCGGTGACAATGTATACCTGCCGTGGTTAATAGCTGTCATTTTTTTAAATCTTCACTGTATTTCAAGTCTGAATCTGTCCTGTTGTGGAATCGTAAAGGAAGAGCAGCATATTGATATTCATAAAATAGGTCCTTCAGGATATAATTTTTGAAGGTTATATTTTACATATTTTATTATTTATATATATATATTTTAGGAAAAATACCCACAAAATTTGCTTATAAGAAGCAAGAAGTTGATGGCAGCAATATTTGTCAATTTTAATTTTTTGAGGATGGCCTGGTTTGTTTTTTTTTTTTTGGTTTTGTTTTGTTTTGGGTTTTTTTGTTGTTGTTTTTTGTTGTTTTTTCTTTCTTGCATAGAATTTGTAGGCTTTTTCACAGAAGACATACTGAGTTATTAGTCAAGAGAATTGCACGCCAATACTTCTTTATCGGAATGTAAGCAGACTAATGATCTTTTGATACAGAGTCCTTCACACCAAGATACCTTGACACTTTAGATTAATATAAAAAGTAATATCAGGAGGCTGTAGTTTATTAGCCCTTGGAGAGTGGAATTTACTGGAACATAGATTAGGGTAACCACTGGGAAAATTCTTAGGCCATTTCAGTTTAGCACAGCATAAATTCTCAAGCATGGGCCCCAGTGTTTTACTAAATAAAAATGTCTCTTGAATCCAGGTTGTTTCCAGACAGTGATTTCCCAGCCTGCAATCAGTTTATATCACATATCACCCAGCTTCAGTCAAACTTATCCAAGACAATCTGATAGCTGCAAGACTGAAAAACACATTAATACTGTTTGAAAACCACTGTCACCCAAAGTTTTGCTTATTCTTTTTAGATTTTAAATAGGAACAGATTTTGGAAATGTAAAGTAGACAAAAAAAAAAAGTTTCAGAACACTGTAGCTTCATGAATTTTGACTGTAAGGCTTTCCTTTTTTTCACCAATTAATATTTTTTGAGATGAATAGCCATTTTCTCCAGATCATCAACCTGGTCCCATGGGTACAATGATGGTGAGCTATGATATATAAAGCACTTTGTATATTTAAAGCCAATTGTAAATGTATTAATAATCCTTGTAGATCCACAGTATTGCTAACCTTAAGAGAGGCATAAATGTTAGTCTGTTCTTTGGGGTGTGCTGATAAACAGTCATGACATCACTTTTTCCAAGAAAAATAATGCCATACTGTACAATCACTTCTGTTTATGGGAAGGATTTCTTTATATCACCTAAGCATGTGAAGCTTAAATCAAATTTTTGATAAGTCACATGAAGAAAAAGCAAAATGACATCTTTCTAGGCAAATTATTTCAAAGCCCAGTCAAATAAATCTATGAGTAATAATCAAGGATAAGAGGAAAAAGATATCATAAGTACTAACTGATTCAAAAGAAACTTAAATGGTTTAGGATTAACATATTTGAAGTTCACTTTTAGGCTGGATTTTTTTTTTGTTTTTACATCTTCAAACAATTTAAGATATTACCAGTTTTGAAGACATGGCGGATGAATATTATTTCAAAAAACAACAAAATCTAGTATGGATTTAGTTCTGAGGGGAAACAATCAAACAAAGAGTGCCAGTAAACTCTCCCATTTTCCTCCCAAACACAAGAATAAAACCTCCCACCTTTTACCCTGTGTATCTATACAATAGCTAGTAGGTAGTCGCTGAATTTCAGAGAATTCACCACTTTTCAATAGAGGAATCCTATCCTATCCTTTTGTTCTTAAATGAACAAAATTTAAGGGTAGCTGCTGGATGATATAAAAAGATGAAGGAAAGAAACACACTACTCCAGAAGGCCTCCTGGGGACAAATATAGAGCAGCTAAAGCTGAAGGACGTGTAATCTGTGATGAGCTGACCCTGCCTGGACACCAGGTGTCCACCAAAGCCACTCTATCACTTCCCTTCCCAGCTGAACAGGGGAGAGAAAATACAACAAATGGCTGGTGGCTTGAGATAAGGACAGGGGAAATCACTCAGCAGTCACTGTCACTGGCAAAACAGATTTGACCTGGGGAAATTGGCTTAATTTATTGCCAGATAAGGGGTACTTAAGGAATTACGAGTCATAAATCACAAGAGACAAGTGGTATAAAAGTTCATGGCACATGGAGTGGGCCACTCAGAGTGCTGAGTGCCCTGGGTAATGACACTGGAAAGCTGTCATCTCTAAAGGGTGGCAATCACAGCAATCAAGGACAGTGCTTGGTCACCAGTCACTTCCAACATACAAGATTCTGGGAGATGGCGTGCAGTCATTCTTGGACGAGAAATTTCAGTCTTCAGTCACTGATAAGGAAAATAGAACGTGAAGGGGTGTTCCTTTACTTTCATGGGACAATGGGGGTTTCCATTGCCTTTTGCCACTGGATGGGGGCTAAATACTTTATTTTACAGGAAGAGGTACTAAACGAGTTATGAATAGGGATGGCAGGTCATAAAAAATTCCTTTAAAAAGGTTTAAAGGGAAAAGTAGAAAAGCAAGAAATCAGCCCTTTGTTATGCCTTTAAGGATAATTTGTTCTAAGTATGACAAGAACTCTTGCAGAACTTTAGAAAAAAGTAAAAATAGAGATGCTGAACCCAGTATGCAAACTGCAAGAAGCTCTAAAATATTTCAAGTTTTTTAAAAAACAAATCTTGTACAGGTTTAACTTACAAATTTGGTTGGTATGCCTATGAAATCAATTCTCTCCTAGACTTTTTTTTGGAAATTTTTGAGGATAATCATTGGTGAAAAGGGATTTTGTTTTATTTTGCCAATTTCACAGTGAAGAAATAAACTGTAATATGCAAGAATAAATGGAAGAAAACAATGACAATGCAGAATAATTTTTTTTCTGAAGTGACATCTGATTTATATCTAGAGAGACAGAAATGTGAAGGTCTTCATGGCTACACTCTCAGAGCAGTCCACATTTTGTTGGTTCTTACCACAACTCCCTGAAAAATAAGCTAAGAATAGAAGGAGCACTGTGTAACATTTACATAGAAGGAATAACATGTGTTTATAAAGACAGAATTTGTTTTCTTCTATGTACCCAAATTTTACAATGGAAAATGAGTGGTCACTGGATCATAAAGTTCAACTAAAAAGCATAGTACAGGGTCAAATGACCATTTTCTTATGAATAGTTTAAATTATCATTTATTGCTGCAGAGATTAACTACTCAAACACCAGTATCAGCAGACATAAATCTGACTTTCTTTCAGAAATTAGGTTAAAAATGCATTTTTTAAAAGTGGTATTTCTGTCAGAAGTATCCTCCAATTTGTGGTGAAGGTTTTTGCTTATAAAGAATTATCTTATTTTTTCATTACAGTCCCTAAAAATGTTGAAAGATAATCCTAACATTGATGATATTCCCATCTCTCAACCCAGAAAGCCAAAATATTTGTATACATTTTTTCACCAAGAAAAGAAAAATGTCATATATGCCACACATAAATAAGGATATTACTTTTCCTTGGAAGGTACAGCAGCTGAATTGAAATCTGAATTTTACTTTTTTGAGAACAATAAAAAATTCCCTGTTTGTCACAGCCTTTTTTTGGCTGCACTTTGAGTTACTTTTCTTGGTTTAAACTCCTTGATCCTAAATGCTGACTGAAAAAGCTAAGCAAAACAAAATCCCAGTATTGATTCTGAACAGAAACTAGCGACTACATCTAGAATTTTTATTTAATGACACTTCTAGACACAAACAATCCTGAGGTCTTCAGCCCAAACATGAAGATAATAACTTCCCACATTTATGTATTTCTGATTACAATATTCCTCCTGCAATTGTAAGAGACTTTATTCAAAGAACAAACTGGAAGACATCCATCCTGAGACTAGGAGCCAAATCTAAATATTCTTTACTCTTGACATGACTGGATGGAGACCAAACCCATCCAGTATAAAACTGTGTAGAAAAAAATAGACTTCATTTGTTTAAGAACTTTACATTTTTTACTTTAGTGAATTGTTTATTTTTATGAAGCTGAAGTGTTAACTTGACATTTTCCTCACTTTAATACTGGAATCTGTTGTGAGAGTTGTAAAGTCACTCTCTGTGTCTGATGACCCCATCTCTTCTATTTCTTTCTTTTCCACATCATTGTCCTCTGTTTAGCTTGGTATACTTCTTATTAAAAGCGAACCTTGTTTCTTTTTTAACTTCCTATCCTTTTTTAATTAGCCATGTGGTCAGCTTTAAAGCCTCTGGGAGATGAAAATCCCACATCTGGAAATCAATAACTTCAGCTGAACAATTTTGAATCCAGGAGAAAACAAAAAGCCCTGAACTAAAAGCAATTAAAAAAAAAAAACAAAAACAAACCCACTTCAAAACCAACCAGCCAACCAGGAAAACCAAGAGCAGTCTGCTAAATTCTTCACCCTATTTTTTTGTTAAAGAAAACACATCAAATCATAATGCCTCAAGCTCAGTATTTATTTTCTTTATGGATTTCTGCTATCAGTAGCATTGTTACTAGGTAGTATATTTGGTTGTACCTCAAAAAAAAGTGATATTTAATAAAGGAAGGAAAACAAAAAGCCATATAGGAAAGCCTATTAAAATGCACATCAGGAGGTGCTTTAGCTTTTTGTGGGTGGATAAATCTACCAGCATTTCAGCTTTCTAATGTATATTCTTTATTTTATTGTTAAAATGGAAGATTAGCAGCTTACAGAGTGGCCCATGAAAATTAAATCAGTGTTTCTTTTTCTGACAGATTGTTTTGAGTGAGATTTTACTAGCATTTTAATTACATGAATGGAATGAAATGTAAATATAATATGAGCTTCACATACCTCTAGGTTCACAAGAAATGAAATAGTTTTATTGAAGTTATTTTTTGATAATTAAAAGGAGAGGAGCAATTTATTCCTTGAGATGGTGGCTGACCAGATGTTATTTAAATAAGTCTACTGAACAAAAGTCTGCTGAGTATAACATTTTATATATATTTTATACTAAGCTTTTTTTTTCAAACAATAAAAATATGTGCTTTGGTTACTAAATTTAGGAGTTTTGAATAAGAAAACCATTTTAAAAAACTTGACTTCATTATAATAAAGAATGTGAAGACTAGAAAATATGGAAATTGTAATAAATAGTTTAGGACAATATACTAAAGGCTAAATGCCCATAATTTTCTTCAAAAATGAAATTCTAACCTGGGAGGTTAAACATGCTGTATATATGTTAATCATCATAGGCTGCCTTAATACTTAGCAGAAAGAAATTACCACTTTCAAGATTCTATTCTTCTCATCATAAAATATGTGCATATAATCTTGGAGAATTTTTTCTTTAATATTTTTTAGTTCACGATGTTGGTTTTTAATAAGTCTAAGGCAACTGTCTAATTTTTTTAGAAATTTAATGACAGAAATTTAAAAAAATACAGTTCTCATATTTCTTCACTACAAAACTATTTCAGATAAATTTAACAATTTTATTGACACAGACATAAGTCTGTTAAAATAAGTTTGTTCATCTCTCCTGTTTCGGATTCAAGATACCTATGTAATCATCTTGATTATTTTCTGAGATAAATTCTGAAAGCAAAGGTAAATCATTGGCTTTTTAATCCAGCTACAAGACAGAAACCTACTTTAGTCAAAAATATTCAATAGCGATCTTGCCTGCATCTCAGATCTCATGCACCTCTGGATCAAAATCTTGTGGTCTAAGCACTCCATTTTCCCCCCCAAACAGTAAGTAAGAAAATCTTAAGTAAGCACAAGATCTTTATTTATACTGATATACTTAGAGTTATTTACATGTGTGCATTTTGTGGGGATCAAGACAGCTGTGAACCTATGCAGAAAGAACAGACTGAGGAGAAGTAAGAGCTGGACAAAAAGCACCCAAGTCTGTTCCATCTAGCAACAAAAATAGTTGATGCAGGAATACAAATATATTCTAGTTTCCTGTTATAGTTCCTTGTAGAAGCAAATGTCAGAATAGAAAATATATGAAGGAATTGCATCTGTAGAGTTCTGGGTTTGGAATCTGTGACAGGCTGAAAACAGATATGGCTTTGGACATGGTTCTTTACTGAAATGTGAAAGAAATAATTCACCAAAGTTTTATTTATTCGTATTTAAAATGGGGATGTTTCTAACAATCTACTAAACTTTCATTCTCAGTACCTCAGCTCTTGAATAGGTTCATGTGAGCAAAGGCTCAGTCAGAGAATTCAAGGGATTTATTCAAACAATGCAAGATTAGGATGTAATTGCTGGCAACGCTTGGCAAATGGAGCAAATTTCTACTAGTTGTTCTAAAATAAACTTGAATGGTTTTGGGCTCCTAGATTTTGTGGGTTTTGTTGTTGTTGTTGTTGTTTTCGTTTTTTGTTTGCTTTTTTTTCCTGGAAATTTGAATTAATTCCTCTGTAAAAGGCTAATTTTTGAGTAAAATAATGTTAGAAAATTATTCTAGCTGATGGGACATTGGGAATAAATTAAGATGGTTACTGACTTTGAAATATCTAAAATTTCCTGAGGAAATGGAAAACCAAAATTAATAATGCATTTGAGTTTTTGAAATCAACCAGTGTTAAAAATATTTGGAATATAACCTAATAAATCATATAACAAATAACTTAAAGAAAAACAAAGGGATTAATGAATTCCCCTAAAGTGCTAGAATTAATGTTTTATATAGAATAAGGTTTTTACTCTTACTTATTCAAATGATAATTTTCAAAGGTAATGGAAAGAGATACAACTAATAATAAGGAAACAGCTACCATCACATTTTATTCCTATGGATTCTGTGTCTTATTCTCTGCCTGCCTGGTCCTTACACCCAGATCTGGCACCTCCTGCTCATCAGCAGATACAGCATGGACTTTGCTTGGATTAACACCTATGGAGACCCCACCCAGCTGTTTCTGAGATGACACAGGCACTCCCACCACACCAGGGCCAGCACAGGGGTGTCTCAGGCTGTGTGTGCTGTCCTGCTCCACCTGCTGCTGTGGAGACCCTCACTCCCTGTGCTCACTGCAGGCTGTCCATGCCACTTGCCCAGGGTACCTGCACCCTCACCTGATGCTGGTCTCTGCCCTCAAATCCACTCACACTTTGCCCAGCAGCTGGCCTCTCATCCCTACAGCACTGCCAAGGGACACTGAGTGAGGAGGAGCACTGAGAGGTGCCACAGGGATGAAGGAGAAGACAGACCAGCCTGGGGACATGAGACTCAGGGCTGGGTCAGACAAGCCTGCTGGCTGGCCAGAGTCTGCAGACCAGCCCCAAAGCCAGACCCTCTTACACACAGCCCTGTCTGTCCCACATCTCTTTGTTCCTAACCATCCCCTTCCCCCACGTGCTCCCTCCTAGGTTTTGCATAGTCTCACTGACACTCCCTTCAAACATCACAAATTCCCATGTTATTGTTTCCTCTTTCTTGTCATAGAATTGTAGAATGGTTTGGATTTAAAGAGAGTTTAAAAATCATCTAATTCAAAATCCCTGCTGTGTGCAGGAAGACCCTCCACTAGACCAGAGTACCTACAGCCAAATCCAACCTGGCCTTGAACACTTTCAGGGATGGGTCATCCACATTCTCTACATATTATCTAAGGGAAATTCTTATGACACTTCCTATCATTTTTATCTCTTATGTATACTGTAAAATCTTTGCCCATATAGAAGAATATAGCAATCATAATAATAGAAAATACATATTTTTAAGAGTAGTTTAGAATATGATGAGACAGGAAAACTACTTTTTATATTTAGAGTGACCTATAAAAAAACATTTTGCAGTCAAAATGATTTAACTTCTTAATAATCCCTTTCTTTCTTCACGTGGGATGAAAACACTGTCTTGGGAATAATAAGGTATATGGGAAATAGATATTTGACAATACAGTTATGGAAAAAATGCTGTTCTGAATAACTGATAAAAGGAAGATCATATGTGGTTAATATTGTAGATTTCTTGTTTCTACCCTCTGAATTTAATTCAATTTCTTGGGAGTATTTTGTATATGGAGCTGCCCAATCTTGCTCACTGGATATTTAGCTCAGTACAGAGAGGAACCCTCTTTTCCTTGTGGTGCTTCAGCTGTTGTGTTACTCCTCATTTGTAACCCAAAGTTCCATGGGCTTTTTTTGGCTGATACTTACACTCTTATACTCTGCTGCAGCTTCTTGAATATGTATGCTGTAGTGTTTTGCACTATCGTAGTTAATTTTGTAGACTTTCTTGCATTTTGCATCTCTCTTTTTGTTACTCTCTCTTCCTGTTTTGCATTTCCCTGGCTAATTCTCACTTTAGTATCTCCTTCCTACAATCCCAATCTCCACAGGTAACCATGCTGTTACTGTAACCTGTTACCTCAATCTTTGCCATTTGACCAAATTAATACTGAAATGTCACAGTAATTTGAAAACATTTTATGATTTTAAGTATTTCTTCCTCTTTAATTAACATATTAATACTAATATATTAAAAACACTGTGCAATAATTTAGGCTAATATATTAAAAAACACTGTGCAATAATTTTAAACAGCAATTTATGGTTTACTTTTTTTAGTGAAGATGTATATTTTGTGTATAATAATTATTAACCCAACACTTTTGTAAATATTAGGGTTTGCAAACTGCTGTGTGGCTGAGGGCAAAGGGAGGTTCACTGGTCCTTGGCCAAATGTGGCCCAAGCCCACTGAGCAGCAGCAGTGAGCCCAGTCTAACACACAGACACACACAGAGCAATAGCACAGCCAGCCACAAAGCTGACAGGCAGGGAACAGGACCTTTACAGGCTTCTACATAAAGAGAAACAGGATAGATGCTATAGTCTTGCTTTTCCTCTCCAGATGTCAGGAATGAAGTCCACTCTTAGACACACACCTATTTCTCTGGGAGCTGGTCTTTGATTGTCCATCAAAGCATCTAGCCCTCAGTATCTCTCTCTCCCACTTCCTGATACCTGGATCTTCCATGCAAGGGTATTTCATGGTCCTACTCCAGCAACTGGAGCTCAGATCTTCTTTCTTTCTGTCTGTGTCAAGGTTCAAATGTCTTGACACGCTCTCAGAATGGGCAAGGCAGCCACACAGAAGAAAGGTAGGAGTAGAATTTGGTAAGTGAGGCAGAGTGAGTGCACTGACCAGATGCAGGTGGACTGACCAGAACTGGCATCCCCCCTGTATGCATGCTTTGGGGTGGGATTTCTCTGTCCCAGGATGATGTAGTGTGGAACTGATAGTCTTACAAAGGCACAAAAGACATGAGTAGGTGTTTGCTTGTCAGAAATGGGGACTTTTTGAAATTTCTAAAACAATGTGTGTAAAAAACTTTACAGGAAATGCTCATTTGCTAGTTATAAAATACATTAAATAGAAGAAATAAATTTTGAGGCAGATTTTAAATTTTTTAAAGAAACAAAGGCACTGCTTAGTTTAAGGCATATTTCACTCATGACAGTTGTTATTGGACAGTCAGAAGGCTCAAAATAGGGAGAGATTTTCAGAAGGGTTATTAATTTTATGGGTTTATGGCTCCAAAAGCATCCAAAATTGTGGACGCTGACATTTATTAATTTGTTATTATGCTCAATATTGCCATTAAACTGTCTTTTTGGATTCTAGCAATGGGAAAGTTTCTACTAAAAATATTTCCCTTCCCTATAAAAGTGTTTTATTATCAATACACCATGTAGACATGCACAGATATTTTAAGGAATACACTATTATGCATTGTTATGCTCATTAGAACTGTGTATTACTACTCCCAGATTGGAACTGTATGTTGTTAGATTGGTAGATACTGTATCAAATTTAAAAGAATCCTCATTTAATTAAGGTGGACAAGCACCAAAATGTACAACTACAGTTGGTGGACTAAAGACATAATCAGAAATATATCCTTGATGCAAACTAGATTGGCACGGCCTGAGGGTGTGTGGCCGAAGTCCACTGACCACCCGAGGTCAGTTCTGTGGAGCCTTCAGCGGGCCGCGCCCTTCTGCGGAGAGTCGTCCTTAAAAGGACACTCTCTGCCTCAGAGGCACAGGCTCGCTACAGTGTTCAGCTCTTTTGTGAGGGGGTCGCCTAGGCAACCCCAGCAGCTCTGTGCCGGCAGAGGTGTCAAAAGCTGGTGGGCAGTTGGCCTGCAGATTTGGGGCCAAGGCGGCGCAGAAAGGAGGAGCGGGAGCCAGGAGATCTCCGGAGATGCTTTATTCGGAGGCTGGAACCGGCGACATCAGCAGGACCGAAGACCCCAGGGGCCTAAAACCCTGTGCTTTTATGGGGTTGGAAAGGGGTGTGGTTCTCTCTTAGGACCAATCGCAGGGCGGATTGAGAAGTTCTCCAATCAGGGAGAGGATTGAAAAGTCCACCAATCAGGGGGCTAGGTTGGGGAACTCTCCAATCACGGAGGGAATTGAAATGGCCCAATCAGGGGAAGGATCAAGAACGCACCAATCCCCGTGCGAGAACGTGGTAAAGAAACTTTTGAACCAATTGGGCAACACTGCCTAACTTTTAGCCAATAGACAAGAGAAGAACAACTAACTTTTGAAGTGATAGGGAAAACAGTTAAATTGATGGGAGAACTTGCTTTGTCGGATCATTACAACACACTCTCCCTCCAAGGGAGAGTGTCACTCTCCTCAGAAGCTTCCCCACCTCCCACAATTATGAACATAACTAAACCCCTCCTCTGCCTTTAACTGAAAACTTATGGCAGAATTTTCTGTAAGAGTTTGCCTTTGTAACTTGCAGCTCTTGTGAATTTTATTCTTAAGTATGTAATTGTCCTTTGGCATTTTGCAGCTGTTCAGTATTAGCATACAATGCAGTATGCCACAAAGACAGTTATTTAATAAGAATTGCAGCACACATGTCATTTTAAGGATTGCTGCAAATCACCAAGACATCAGCTTTAGATTAGTTTATCATTCATTAAATAGGTGAAGGTGAAAAGATTTTCTGTGCCATTTCATGCACAATCCCAAGGAAACAATGAACTGGATTATTGAATCATAGAATGGTTGGGTCAAAGACCATATAGTCCAACCCCTGTTCTAAGGGCTGAGATATCTTTCACTAAACCATGGTGCTTAAGGACCCATCCAACATAGCCTTGAACACTTTGAGGGATGGGGTATGTACCATTTCTCCATGCAACTTAGTTCAGTGTCTCATCATCCTCACAACAAAAAAATATCCTCCTTGTACCTCGTAAAACCCTACCCTCTTTCCATTTAAAACCTTTGTCCCTGCAAAAAAAATCTGCTTCCATTTTTTTTTAAAGTCACCTGTATATATCGAAAGCCTGCAGTTGGGTCTCCACAGAGACTTCTCTTCTCCGGAATGAGTAACTCCACCTCAGCCTTTTTTCAGGGGAGAGGTTCTCCAGCTCTCTAATAATTTTCCTCTTCTAAACTTGCTCCCACCTCCTTGCTGTGCTGGGGAGCCCAGAGTTGGATGCAGTGCTCCAGCTGGGGTCTCATGAAACCAGAATCACCTTCCTTGACCTGCTGGCCACACTGCTTCTGTTTCTCAGTCCAATTTATCAACAAAAGACCAGATATTTATTAAAAGAATATCAATGAGAGTTAGAAAAGGTAGTTTCCAATTCAGAAGGGCTTAATGTTGATTTTAATGGCCTCAACATAAAGTGAAAGAAGCTTATGTCATACAAAAGGAAACAGCATTGATTAGAACTCTCTAACAGGATTAAGATGCTAAATTAAATAAAGTAAAAGTACAGTATGAGCAATTGAATCTATTGTAGTCAAATTATATTTGCTATATCATTTTAGAATCTTTATTCAACATGAAAGAAAGAATCTTCTGCTTAATAAGTAAGTTGCACCATTAAATGAGAGCCAGCAATCAATTAGAGGTCTAAAAGAGTCATAAACAATTTAACAAAGTTTTGGGTATTTTAATTGCTTATGCATCTCTTTTATAATCACTTTAAAACATAACTTGTCTTTTTCCAAGTGTCTGAATATTGTGTACATTCTCTTGGGAAATCTGAAGCTAAATTAAATTTTCAATTATAAATAAAAACATCTGTGTCAGAAGCACTTAAATTATATGATAATAAAAGATTTAGGATTTATTGTTCATGCCTTTTTTGTGTCTAAAAAAACACAGCACATATTCTTTACAAGCTTTCCCCGATCATATACAACATATAACTTTGCATATTAATTGATCATTGTATCCTGAAAATAAAATGACAAGTAAAAGTGGTACTTTTAAATACTATCATTACCACCAGTAAATATTCCAAGCATGATAAAATAAAAACTCCCTGGTTTGAGTTCTCCTAGGCAACTTTATTTAGCATATATTTCTAGTATTAAAAAAACTGAATCATCAAAAATGTCAAAAGGCTCAGTTTATAAATAGAATAAGCAAAATAATTTGTGCACAATCCAGGCAAATTACCAGAGAAAAGGCAATTATAATTTTGTGTTTAACAATCGAAATGTTAGGTGGGCAGTCAAAATAAAAGCCATTTCATGCCTGATCACAGTAATGTCAGAGAATCAGCATCTTTTCAGTTCTCTTGTTTTATCTGCAGCTTTCCAAGCTTTATCAACCATTCATATATGATTAACATTTTGTGTTTTCATTCAATTTTTTTTTTTTTTAAAATTTTTTTTTTTTTTTATTGTTCCTTAAGTTATGACTACAGATAGATTAAAATTAAGGTCTCAAGTTTATTCATCAAGTAGTGTAAGCTTTCCATTAACCAAATTATGACTCCCTGAATTACACATGAATTTAATGAAAAGGCCCAGAGGGAAAGGAAAAGTAAAGTAAAAGTTACAAGAAAGTAAAAGATGAGACATTCCACTTTCATTCAAATTAATGGAATAAACAGCATTCTGAAACTTGGAACTTAAGGGAAACTAACAAAGCCAAAAAATTTCAAGAAATTATTATACCTCTTTTTGCATAAAGTAATATATTTTGCTAAAAGTGAAGCAATTCCAGGGTAGTTTCTCTCATTCTGTCAATGGAAAAAAACCAGATTATTTAAACAATGTGAGTTACAACATTGCATCTGCACTGCAATTTTTTCAAGGCATTTCTCTGGGTTTTTAGTGGTTTTTGGTTGTTTGGGTTTTGTTTCTGGTTGGGGTTTGTTGTTGATGTTTAGTTTAGTTTAACTTGGGTTTGATTGGTTTGGTTTTTTTAGTGTTGATCTAAACCTCATCATTTGCAGTGGGCAACTTGCATTAAAAATAATATATGCATGAATGTTTTTGCAGATCTTTAACCAAAATACTTTTTTCATGACTTTCAAGCATTGGGCATTGCAATGCAGGCCCCAAAATAGTTCTGGCCTTTGCAGACAGCTTCAACTTCTCAGCACACCACGGAATCCGTGAAGCTTTTAAGGTCACTTCAAAACATTAAAACTTATCTCTACACGTTCATATGCACATACACAATTTCTTTTACTGTGCATCCCACTATGTGACTGTGAATTTCTACCTTAGCAGGAATACCTGCACCTCAGAGGTCTAGGATTTTCATGTGCTTTGGATTGCATAACAAGGACAAGCCACTGAGCTCTCATTTAGCCTACCAGTTCACTGGCTATGCTGAGACACAGGTTCTGTCATAATATGTGTTTAAAACAGAACAGTATCAGCAACAATACCATGATTCAATGCTGAGTGAGAAGAGTCAGTGGAGCTGGCACAGAGGAATGCTTGTACAGATATTGGCACCAGCAGGAAAGGAAAATACTGGCTGAGAAAGAAGAGTATCTCTGATACGTACAAAAAAGTGTACTTAGCCACATCTTACATGCAAGTATAAAATATACTTCAATCCTTTTCCTCTTTCTTTTTTTTTCTTTCCCCAGTACAATAAGATACCTTCAACACATATGAAAGTCACAGCTCCTGCCAAGATCATGAGTGAGCAGGTATGTGTGTACACCTGTTGCAATAGTATGTTGTTAAAACATACATCATCAGGCATACATACAAAACAGGCATCATCTCCAGCTTTCTTCCCATGAACTTTGAAGGCCTAGACAGTCGTGGAGGGTGGATTACTTGAAGATTCCTGTCTTAAAGTGCTTCCAAGTTGCCTGCGAATTATGTAGGGTTATACAGGGTCCTTTGAGGCTGAAAGCACATGCTCTAGATAGTCCTGTTGCTGTGATTATGGGCTTTAATTCTGTATAATTAACACCCTCTTGAATATCATTTTGTGCGATGTTTATGAGAGAGAAGGCTACAGCCATAATCGCTTTGCATTATCCCTAAGCAATATCTATATACCGAGTTCAGAGCCTTAGCCATCCTGAATAATGGGAGATAATACTAAAATAATTAGCCCCCTGATCTTGCATTAAACAGCAAAACTTAAAAGCAGGGCATGACCTGCTCCTATCCTCACGTGTGTTCCTCTGACTAACAAATCAAACAATGTCATTGTGGAAAGACCTTTGATATCATCTTTCTGCTCATGATACCTTTGTAAAGGTGGTAGGTGAAGATGAGTAGCAGAGGAGAATGACTTCTCTGCAGGATATTTATCCTCCTCTTTACTGTAGAAGTTCTCTATTTCCAAGTTTACATCATTATTTCCTGCACTATCTACAGCAGCCGGAATGGTTTTACTCCTTCACTGTAGCATTTTTCATTTTTCATTTGTTGACAGATCATATCAGAATGTCAATAATGATAATAATGACAACTTGTTAAAAGAGAGAAATTTGATTATCATTTTTCTTTCTAAATTGTCACCTGTCTCTGCATAATAAATGCAAGTATATAAACAATCCTTGTTGCTAAAGTTTTTCTCCTCACAGTGGAGGGGGTTAGGGTTCAATCTCCTTTGGAGAAAAAACTGTGGCCTGTGAAATTTGCTGGGCATTGACTTGTGCCCACAGTTCAAAGCACGTGGAGGAGTTTCTAGCTGGTGAAATGGCTGCAGGTCTTTGTGACACCATGTTTCCAGCACAGAGTACGTAACATATGTTAGGGAATAGAAATGCTGGAAGAAAGCCTGAAGACTGAGGTGGGTAGAAGGACTGAAATCTGACATCATCTGGTTTTTATTGCCTGCAGGGACAATTGCTCAGTTTTCTCATTGCTGGAGATATGTCCTTCCAGAAGGGATCCTGACAACCATCCAGCATGAAAGCACTGCAGGAAATTATGTTAAAGGACAAGAAACATAAATTCAAAGCTGAAAATATAGAAAACCCTACAAGCTGAAGGTGATGAAATTATAAGCAGGGTAAAAGCCACTTCTTTTCTTCATTAGTGTTCTGCTTTTGCCAACAAAGGAAGTAAGTAAAGTGGTATCTAATGAATGGAACCACATAAACAACCAGCAACATGCATCCAGTTTTTTTCATGGTTTGAATTTATTCAAATTTAAGGGTGATAAAAACACTCTGGGCTTGAGCTTACACAGGCTTCAGATGGACATCTCCATGACTGCAAACTGCTGTTCAGATTTCATAACTAATGCTCTTTTAAGGAGTATCTGAGGACTGATATGTAAGATAACGGTTTTTATTCTTTTTAAAGACATTTAGAAAGAGAAAATTGCAGTCTAGCTTCTGTTTCAATTTTTTTTGCTTATTTGATGCTAAACAACACTCAGAAAGATCTGAAGGTTGGTTAGGCAACTTTGTAAAATATGCAGGTATCTATTTACAAAAGTTGTGTTGAAATGACCCTGGCATTAATTTTCCTTTTTGATCTATTTCCACTCTTGGTTATAAAATGTAATTTCATGATCACTTTGAGAGGTCTTTACCTGATTAATTTCTTCCTTCTGTAATGTTCTAATTTTACTGTAGTTAACAGATTGACTTCAGTCTGAGTTTTGTTTTGGATGCACTGCGTTAGAGGGATAAGTCTATCTGTGGTAAATATGCTCTCCTCCAGGAAGTTAACTGTAATCACACAGCATCTCTGGAGTTAGGTTGCAACTGCATTCTTTCTGAGACACAGGCTCTGCAGTAGGTGATGACATGTGAACCTTTCACAGATCTAAGACAAAAAAAAGGAGTCCTGATCTTGGCAAGAATTATCACTAAACCTTTGAACAGGAAATCAGCAATGCTTAAAAATTGTGGGTGGAGGACATAGATCTCTTTCATTTCCTACTCTTCAAGTGATTTGATATTACTAGAGATATTCCTCTCCAGCAAAAGCTGCTGTATAAAATGAAAATTACAAATTATGACTCTATTTTGTATCCCTTCAGATGTTCAGCTGAGCATCTCACCTGGTCTCCTTACAGCCACCTCCTCCAGTTCCACACTGATGGTTCCCATGTAGCATGTCCTTTTGGCACCTTACTGGAGAAGATACCTAGTTCCAAACCTTCTCCTTCTGTTCCTCTACTCTCTAGAGTCAAGGGAAACAGTACTGTATTTCTGTGGCAATTTCCAGATGAATGGAGGTATATAGGTTTGGAGATTTGTTTCAGAAATACTTTACTATTACATTAGTATTATCAACATCATCAACAACATCACCATCCTTATCATCATTATTATTGTTGTCGTTGTTACTGTATCACTTGGGTTATTCATCAACGTGATTCTTATTTTTAACACTGCAGGAAATCCCAATCTCATTTTTATTTTGCTGTTAAGTATAATTCTTAAAATTAAGTATAATTCTTAAATTAAAATTAAGTATAATTCTTAAAAAACAGTCTCTTAGGTAACCTACCTAAATATAGTAAATACCTATATGGTTTTATTTAAAACCTGCACTAACAATTCTTCCATTTCTCACTTGCTTTATTTTGAAAATCTGTAAAGGTTTTTAAAGTAAGATCATGGGAAATCACAAGTTGGGTGTAAGCCTGTAAGGAACCTCAGGATATTTCTCCAATTTGACTCAACTTTGTTTTTTAAGACTGGGAAAAACCAGCTCTTCCCTCAGCTAGAAATACCTTCCCAAAATAACTTTCCCTTTTAATCTTTTCATGCAATTAAATATTCATTGCATCATTACAATATTAAAAAGGAAATTAATTGACAGTTAAATTACTTCTCAGCTAGAATACACTATAATTCAAATATAAACTGTTGCTAAGAAAAGGCAAAAAATTTAAAAAATCACAAAGGCCCAAATAAAATAAAATAATATAAAATGTAAAAAGGAAGCCAGACCAAAACCATATACTGTTCACTAATGATTTTTACATCTAGATGAGTTGTATTTTGCAACACACTTTTTGAGACAAGAGACGTAAACATTCTGAAAACCTTATCACTGTAGCTAGTTACAGTATTTTTAACAAAAAATAAAACCACCAAAAATCTTTCACAAAAAGTATTTGATACGGTGAATGGTACATTAAGATAAGAATTAAGCTCAGAGGAGAATTTTATTCATGAAAACTACTCAAGAAACTAATAGAGCGTTAATATTTATAATCTACCATGAAGCTCCAGAAAACATCTCCCTAACTTCACTGACTTGATTTTTTAACTTAAATCAACTTTCATCTTCATCATCTTTCTCCACTATCCCACCTCATTTCAACTGAAAACCTTCACTTTGTCTTCAGTTTCATATCTAATGATATGAATTGGCCATTGCCTTTCTGAAGTTGTGCCATGTGCTTAAATAATGTGAATTACTTAAGCTGCAACTCAAGTCCACTGACCAGTGTAAATGATGATGTAAACAATGGGAATCCTACTCAAGGTGCTGAGACTCCTCCTATTTCATTGTCTGTCAAGCTTAAATTAAGCAAAAAACTTACAGCACATTTATAAACTACAAATTCACTGTGACTTGTGATAAAACATTGTTAAGGGACTGAAGAGTACAGTAAGTTCTGCAAGACCGCAGCTGTCTGTATGCTTAGGAATTGCATGGATATTTGATTGATTTCTGGTGGGAGAAAGGTGTGAGAGGAAAATCACAGTGAGTTTGTTCCTCTGCCTAGGCTGTGGTTCTTGACTGTTGCATATAGAGCCTTGGGCCAGGGGAACACTGGGTTCCCTTACTGAGTTAATGTTTCCAACATGAAGCCCACAGCCACTTGAGACACAACCAGTTACTAGGCAAAAATTGATTAAAACCCAAATATAACAACTATGCAGTCATTCCTCCCTATGGACCGTTGTCCCCAGAGGCATTGCTTTCCTTCTTCAGGTATCTCACTCTGTGTGAAGTTACCCACAGAGATGATATTCACCTCTCCTTTCCAGCTGGGCAGGGAGTCATTTATATTCTCATAAGGTTTGTCTCATCTTCTTTGCAAAAATCCCCTTTAAAAATATTAAAAAAATGTGTTATCTAGTTAAATATTTAGTACCACTTAAACAAGAAAAATTGCACAGAAAAAATCACATTATATATTGCACTAGTACCTTCATATTGTGGATAATTTTAATAGTAATATCTTCTTAACATAATAATTTATTTTGAAGTATCTATGTCTCTTATTCTTAATGTTCATT
This sequence comes from Cisticola juncidis, assembly GCA_013400215.1. NCBI lineage: Eukaryota > Metazoa > Chordata > Aves > Passeriformes > Cisticolidae > Cisticola > Cisticola juncidis. Next base: position 290,074 of record VXBR01008031.1, read on the forward strand.
TCTGCTCTTGAAATGCACCACAAGTTGCCAGTTAGCTTAAAAAATATGTTGCTCTTCAGGCAAGTGTAAACACAATTTCTGATAAACCCACATATCCTGCTTTTTGTTCATGGCTGTTTCATACACACAGGCACATCTGTAATCTCATGAATCTAAAATATTGATATATATAGAGAAAAAAAATCCCTTTGTTATATTTTATATGTTCTTAAATAAGAGACTTCATTTTATGCATTTATAAAGATCGATTATGAATTCAATCCATAAAAAGAACATCATTATTAAAGAGAATTATTATCCTTTAATATGAAGAAATTGATATAAGACAATACAGAAAAATATAACATATAACTGCTATTAAATCTTCTTTAAATAACTTATTTTTACACTGATTCTCACAGACAGAAATGCAGCTATATTTGGAAGCCATGTGGAAATTACGATGAATCACACCCCCTCTGTAGGCAGTTAAACCACATTACAAAGGACCCTTAATACTGAGAACCCATCTGACCTACTTGAAACTCATTTGCCATGATGCAAAGGACAACAAATCACTTCTTTCACGTTTTCTGACTTAAACATTGACAACCACCCTGGAACAGTTCATAGTCCTGTGTCCTCTCCTTTTACCTTGTGCACTTTTTCTGGTTGACTCTTGAAGAAGAGCTGCATTAATGGGTACATTAAATAAAAAAAAAAAAGCCAATTTAACATATAAGAACCATCAGAATTTTAGGGCCAACAAGTATTTCTCAGTGAATATGAATATGACATGATAGTGGAAAGCCACTGATTTAATTGTAAAATAAATAGTAGCAAGACAATAGTTACTAGATTTTGCTTCTAAATGCTGTAAACTAATACACAACAGGAGCAAAAATTTATTTGAGTCATAATACAGGAGATTTTTTAACCAAGTACTGATTTTCAAACACTAAATTTATTCATTTTAAAATATTTTCTATGGATAAACATTAAGAATATTTTTCCATGTTATGACACCATTATATAAGTTATGAAAGCATAAATTAAAAGTTCTTCAATCAAGTGGTTTCTCCCTCTTCATTACTTCAAATTATCATCAAAAACTAGCAGATATTTCACTAAGCAACTCAAATCCAAATGAAGTACATTTTTTAATATATTTTGACATTAAGCAACGAGACATTGAAACTTTCACTTGTAACACTAGTTTTTCATTGTTGCAGCTTTTTATCATAACTGCTGTGTATGGATCACAGTATTTCCTCTTTAAAATGGATATGATAACTCTTCAAGAAAGGTTAAATCAATCTGAATAGCAGTAAAAGTAATTTAGATTCAGACATACAAAACAGAAACAGAGACATGCAAGAACAGCTTGTGAAACATTGGGGATTTATGCCCTGACAGGCACAAGAAGTTTTATTTGTATGATTCACAAAGACTGTAATTTTTCTTTTGTATCTAAAGGTTATAAGACTAATGACTGGCTGTAACATACATTGTGGAAATGTGTGCTGGCTCTCTCAAAGGCTGATCCTGCAGCTGGAATGAGGTGTCAGCAGCAGCACAAGCAGCATTTAAATTAACAAGAAAGGCATGGGAGGGGGCATAAGGACTACAGAAGAATCCATCTGATGGAAAACACAAATTCTATCTTCTCAAGATATTAGTTAAACCATTCTTACACACATTCACAGTCTTTAAAACATGTAATTTTATCAATGTTTACCATTCTGGTTTGTGTATTTGCAATTGGCATGCCTTTTGTGATTCCTTTTTGGCAGAACGAGTGAATGTCAGATTTAATTTTGAATTTCTGGCCCTTGCAATGAGTATAATACATATGAATAACCAAAATTGCTTTGTCTTTCATTCATTCTTACTGAGGCTTTTCTGCTTTGTTTATATAGATGAATATTCATTAGGTGAGAGAAAAAGACTAACTTTCCATTTTACCAATAGTGGCAGTCACCTTGAATATAAAAGATGAAGGTTCAAAATTACTCTTCAAAATCACACAGAGCAGAAAGACAAACTAAGGTCTCCAATGTCCCAGGTGAGTCACTTTTACACCTCTGGCTTAGTGACACGTTAGTCTAACTCTTTTTGCCTACCTATTTCTATTTAAAATTTCATTTTGAACTGAAAATATTTCAGAGAGAGAAAAAATGTGTTGGAATTTGAGCATATTTTATGTAGTTAAAGGTTCTGATATGATGCACTATGTTGCCGGAAAAAAAACAGACAAAAAAATCCCTCCTCACCAGCATTTTAGTTTTTATCTCAGCCTTTTTACAAGATTCTATCATATTAAAAAGACATATTACCATCAAAAGAGTGTGGACTATATCTTGTAGAATTTTCCTCTGGTAACTTTTCAATTGGTAATCAATAAAAAGGAAAACATTGTTTGGAAAACCATTTGGTATTACATGTTCATTATTTGAAAAGAAATAGGATCATCTGAAGGAACATTTTCATGTAGCCCAACTCATTCATTTATTTAACCCTTAATGGTATATCTGCCTCTCCATCAACATAATTACTTTTTCTGACCTGATCTGCTAGTATTTATTCCAAACCAGCCATGATCTATCCCCTTGTATGCATATCCAGTTTATACTTTTGGAAGTAAAAAACTCAGAAAAGTTTGTTGGTTTTTTTTTTNAAAAAACTCAGAAAAGTTTTTTTTTTTAGGGAAAGATCATTTTACATTTGCACATGAGAAGAGAAAGGATGAAGATTTGTTTATACAGAGACTTTTTGGATGTCATTGTGAGAATGGCCAAATGAGGAAGGGAGTTTGTTGTCATCCTTCTCACATTCCCCAACCACATTTACTCCCATAGCTTCTGAGAGGAACACAGAGTGGCACACGCTCATGTCTTGTAGATGCAATTTTCTTTTCTCCTACTCTTGGTAATATTCTTCACTGTATACAATTTTATTTAAGCTAAGACAGTAAACTACTTTTATGTCCCTCCCGTAAAGTTATTTTAAATTAAATTTCTCTTGAGCTCTGTATGAATTTTCATCTTGGGAGTGCTTTTCTTTGCTTGTTTAATTAGGAAGAAGAGAAAAAACTGCTGAAGCATTATTCTATAAACTTCTGAAAATTAGAAAACCAGTCAGAATTGCTTTGTAGAATCCAATTTATTGATATTCAAGATTCATGAGCCAGCTCTGGAACATTCAAAATACTTGTTACTTTTTTCTACTTTCTTATGAAATGCATTTTCAGTTTAACTATGCAAGAAGATTTTGGTTTGTCACCCATCAGTGTTAAAGCTTGGAACACAAGCATGAAAACGTCAGTTGTAGAAGAAGGAGGTTGTATAGTTCATTTGCTATAGATGTCTATTTTTCTTACTCCTCTCTGAGCTGATTTATCCAAACATTTATGAAGTAATGGAAAGATTAAATGTAGAAGCAAACCCTAGTGCTTGTTAGATAAGCATAGTTCCTATTACAGTTTAGAAAAACTTTACTAGAGTAAAACAAAATCGTAATTCGAAAGTACGTGTTGCTTCAATGCTAGACACACATTCAAGTTAATTTTTGATAGACTAGATTTCTAAAAGAGTTTAGATTCCAGAGCTTCTTCAGTCCTTCAAGACATTTCCTGTTAGATCCACTGCATAGTTACATTATAAGAAGATATACATTTCAGTAAATTATTACTGTCAATGTCATATAAAGGAATTCTATCCCTGTACTATTTCCTCCAATGCAAAAGAATTAGAATGTATTTAATCTAGTTGGTCGTATCTCTTTTTATCATTGATTTACTTAATATTTTGTAATAACTGAAAAGAAATAGTTCTTGAATGATCTGTAGAGTCATGAGTTTTTAAAATTTAAAAAACAATATATGTGGCATGAAACTGTCTCTTTCGGGAGTTTTTCAGTTCTGTTTTCTCCTTATATAGTTATTTAGTCAAGTTCTTCATTATGGCCTGTTTGTATAAGCAAATGTATACATATTTTAAAAAGTGTACCCCAATGTGTACTTACATCATGATTCACTTGAAGGATCAAGGAGTTTAATTCCCATTCTTGAAACTGAATAACTGAGAATTGCTCATCCAAGATGACTGAAACTGTCACAATAGCTTGAACATATGTCCTGATAAAACTGAAATTGTCACTGATGATGAAAATCTTGGTAAATTATTGAATTGCTTTCTTCCTCAAATTCCATTCCTTTTCTTATATCCTCATTAAAACATTGACTCAAATGTTTATAATTCTGTTTTCTTTTTGATAATTTCAGCTTCCTTCTTTTGTTAATTATAAGAAGGCCTTGATCAATCAGTGACCTCCCTTGAAGGCCCCTGGCAACATGTTGTCCCATGAGCAACAACTGCTTATGAGACGTTAAAACTCACTCAAGCTTTAACAACAGCTGGAACTGAAGCCTTCAGAAAGAACCAAGAGCCTTACTGTGTTGCCTGCAATATCTCATCCTCTCAGTGATGTGCTCATTGGTCAGCAGGAGCTGGGTTTTTAAACAGACACCTTTTTTCTTCAGGTTTTATTATATTAGAATACTCTAAATGATGATAACGGGCATAAATTGTACATATATCAAGCTCTACTAGTATGGACATTAAAATTCAGTGTAAAAAATGCTGGAAAAAAAATCCATGGAATTTCTACTCAACAAATACATTTTATAGTTGTAGTAATTTACTAATCCCCAAATTTGATAAAGCTTTAAGTGTCTGGTGAATACTTTGCTAAAATAAAACAGAGTCCTTGCACACGAGGGTCCTTGTGTCCTTCTTTGTGAGCATGTTTATACAAACATATTAAAAAAGATAAAAAATACGCCTTTATTAACATTATTGTCTCTTCTGCATAGTAGATTTGAAAACACTCCTACCATTGTAATAAGACGGCAGTAGAGTTAATAAACAGGAACTGGCCCAAACTGGATTTTGTCCTTTCATCTTAATTAATGATATAGACAAAAGGGATGAAGCACACCCTCAGTAAATTATTAGACAACACCAACCCAACTCATGTGGCTGACACAACTGAAGGATGGGATGTCATCCAGAAGAGCTGGATAAGCTTGAGAAGTGTGCCCATGGGAACATCATGAGGTTTGAAAAGACCCAAGTGCAAAGTGCTGCACTGGAGTCAGGACAAGTGCTGTTATCAACACAGCCTGGGGGATGGGCAGATGGAGAGCAGCCCTGCTGACAAGGGCTTGGGGTGCTGGTGGATGAGAGGCTGGACATGACCCAGCAATGTGGACCTGAATCCCAAATTGTATCCTGGGCTGCCTCCAAAGCAGCCTGACCATCGTGACAAGGGAGAGGATTCTGCCCCTCTGTTCTGCTCTTGTGAGATCTCTCCTGGAGTGCTGCATCTGGCTCTGAGGTCCCCAAGAAAGGACATGGACCTGTTGGAGCAAGTCTAGAGGGGGCCACCAGGATGATTATAGAGATGGAACATCCCTCCCTCAAGGAAATGTAAGGTAATTGTGTTTGTTGAGCCTGGAAAAGAGAAGGCCTTGTGGTAATCTAGTTTAAGCCTTACAGTACCTGAAGGGAGCCTACAAGAAAGAAGGAGAGGTACAATTTACAAGAGCATGTAGTGACAGGACAAGGGGAATATCTTTAAACTGAAAGAGAGTGGGTTTAGATTAGATATTAGGAAAACATGCTTTACTATTAAGGTGGTGAGGCACTGGAACAGGATGCCCAGAGAAGTTATGCATGTCCCATTTTCTTGGGAGTTCAAGACCAGGATGGATGGGGGTTTGAGCAAGTGGTCTTGTGGAAGACATCCTTGTCCATGACAGTGTATTGGAAGCAGATGATGTTTAAGATCCTTTCCAATCCAAACCATTCTATGATTACATGATTCTATGGGTCTACAATCAACTGTCAATGCAAAATACCCCAGAAATATGACAAATGGCCACTCATAGACAGACTATGATGTCATCCGTTGTAAAGTAAACCATGTGAACACTTCTAAATAGGAACAATCTGAGTAAGCCAGAATCTCAAAAAATTAGTTTTCACAGCAATAGTACCATGTGTCTTGTATTTTTCATCCCCTTTTCCCTTACACTGAGGATAATATTTAATGCCATAAATTATTCTATTCCTTGTTAGTTCATAGTCTATCCATTCGTCTCTCAAATTCTGCTAGAACACAGCAGAAATTCATGGCCTCAGGACACTTGTCTTATTTCCCAGCAGTTGTTTGGGGTCACCACCATGTGTCTTTTTTCCTGCTGCCTTAAATCATGTTGTTCCTTATCTTCAAAAAACCAAAATCAGAACAAAACAGGGGGACGGACAACTGCTTTATTAGATTCATATATACATATTCTCAAAAATTTTAAATTTTGAGCTAAAATTAATTGCATTTGGAGAGAAATTGGAAGCATTTGGAGACATTTTTGTTTATTTGGAGGCATTTTTGTTTATTTGTTTGTTTTAAGAAGGTTTTTTGTTGTTTTGGGGGGCTTTTTTCTTTCTTTTTTTCTGTGGTTTTGTTTTTGGTTTGGCTATTTTTTGCTTCTGTTTTTGTTCTTTATGTGAGCCAAAGGGCACTATCTCATTAATGACTTTTTTTCTCCATGACCATAATTAAGGGTCACTAAGTCCATCCTTTGTCCCTGAGGGACAAGGGATTTCAAGAGACTATGAATGAATATGTTAATATCTGATTAGAAAAGAGACTTGACCTTGGTACAGAGAGATGCTTTCATGCTCAGCTATAGCACTGCTGATACTTTTCTCTAATTTTCTTTTAGGGTTTCAGCATTTCAGAGTTTGACCTCAATAATTAGAGGTGTTTAATCTCTAGAGATACACAGCCCACACACACACCTCTGAAGATCATTCACCATTCAGCATATTCAGAGTTCTATATGCTTGAACAATTGCAAAAATCTGTGGCAATTTTATGCCATTACCATAAACTATTTTTTATATAAATATATTTTCTTCCTTGCTAATTTAAACAAAAAAAAAAAAATTAAAAAGCCAAACCCAATTATTTCTTTTCTAAAGGACACTCGGAGTTCTATTTTAAAAGATGGAAGGGTGATATTTAATGATTATCATTAGTTTTTTCTGACATGTCTTCATATTCAGTTTCCTCAGAAAAGGAGCAGTTTGCTGAGCTTGTCATAGACAAAGCAAAGCATTGCTTTATGACTTCTGTTTTTGTAAAATATTGAAACTGTCACTATTTTCACAAAGACAACAGCCATGTTGTTTCCTTCAACTTTCTAAAATAGTATCCAAAAATAAACAGAAATAAATCAATAAAATAACCTTTAAAATGTGTTCTCTATCATCTATGTCGTGATCAAGGAGATGCCTTTCTTCTACTGGAGACGCATGACACTATAAGTAGTAATTTTTAGTCAAGAAAGTAGATGCCTCAGATTTTGACAATTGAAGTACTTTATATTTTTATGCCAGTACTTTCCTAATATAAAATGATTAGGTTCATATCATATTGATTTTTGAGGGCAGCTATTGTAGAGATTTATGTTCTTGCTTCGGGAAGTCCAAGCAGACTTTCCTGGGAATACCTACCATATGTACAATTAAACATGCAAAATCAACTTTCAGGATAACACTTTGCAATCCACTTTCAATGCTGCTGCAGGTTTTGAGCTCTATTTATACCTAAGACTTGATTCTCTTTCAGGTTTTCTTTGTCTCAAAATTTCCTGTGCATAGAACTTCTCTACTGTTACACCACCAATATATAACCTGCTTTTACATTTACTTATGTTTCTTCTATATTTTTTAAAGTTAATGACTCTTTTTTCTTAGTGATACAAAAAGAGATAAAAACATAAAAAAGCAACATCATAAATACACCCTGCAGAGACAGTCTTTGACCCAGTTGTTTTAAACTTTTGATGTAAAGCAACGTGATGTTTGCTAGGGAGGGGCCTCCCTTGGAATGGCAAATTTAAACTCCCTCTTTCTGAATTATTATAATTTTGAAAATAAGTGGGCTCTCAGGTAAAGATATGGGGATGTGAATAACAGATTTTTACTAGTTTGTATGACAAGGTAAACAAACAAACAACAACTACAGCATTATTAATAAACAGAACCAAGAACCTTGAGGGATTTCTTTCACAAAAGCCCGAGGCAGTTTGATCTCGGTGCCCCTGCAGGACTCCGAGAGGCTGAGCTGGAAGGGAAGAAAGTCCCGGGCTGGTGGGTGAGACGAGGAGCTCTGTGCTGGGGGCTGGAATGGCAGGGATGTCCNATCCCTGGGTACACGAGCAGATGACGATAGATTTCCCAGGATGAGACAGAGTGATGACAGTGAACTCCTCCTGCAGCAAGCAGCAGCCTGACCATCCTCCTCGATCCAAGAGCAAGAGCCAGTGTAGCTGCCCCCACCCCTGTTCTTTACCTGCCCCCAAATATCCCGGTATCTTTTCTCTGAGAGAAACCTCCCAGAGACCAAAAAAAGGTGTAGCCTGGTGCTACAATCTCCTTTGGCCACTTCTTTGTTTTCCTCAAGCACCCATAAGGACTCAGTAGTTAGTTTCCTGGAAACTTATGTGAAAAATTCTGTAAGAAAAAAACCCCAAAACATAAACAAATCTAACCCCTAACAAACAGCTATTAGATTACAAAGGATGAGTCTTTAAATGCTCATAATATAGCAAAAAGCATTTATATTGCTTGCAATTAATGGAGAAGTTTGCTTCCCTTTAGTAGAAGAGCATATAAATATTTACATATTGATAATTTGTCAATATTTATTCAGCAGGAAACAGTATTATGGTTAAGGGTTTTCATTCTAACTGAAAATTAATATCTTCTAGAGATTAATATTAACAACCATTAAGGTACAAAAACATAAATGCAATAGCGATATAAAGTCTTGTTAAGTCCTAAGTTTCTTACCCTTATCAGATTTACTTAAATATGTAGATTTGCAAAGTGAATTAAATGAAATCACAAGAGAGTTTGATTCATTGTATTACCTGCCTGTACTAAGATACTGTGTATTTTAGGCACTTAGTTGCTTGGTTGCAAACTAGGTGGCCATATGTGCTTTCTGGATGATTATTGTAACACAACAATTAGCTGTCTTTGGCACTTCAGTCACAAAGAATATTTTAATTTGACATTTTATTCTGTTTAGTTGATCAGATTTAGTTAGTCAGTACAATGCAGAGTCTGTGAAATTAGAGAAATGTACTAGAAAAAGTATAAAGTACACTAATCTATGAGTTTTCTGTATTCTAATTATTTGCTCAAACACAATACCATATTTAAGAAAGTTTTGTTAACACTTGATATAGCTACATATCAGAACTAAAATGTATAGTAACATATTCATACCTGTATGAGATAGCAGCAGTTTCTCAGCAGACATTTTAAACCACTAGATAGCAAAAATTATGAATCTTTTTCTGAAACATGTCATAAAGCTCTGGAGTTATAGTGATTATTTTCAGGGAATGCATGAAGAAAAATGCAATAAAGAGTTTTTTACTAAAGGAGAAGAAAATTCTTCTTACTTTGCAACAAAATCTAATCTTAGGTCTGTTTGTATGATTTCTTTTAAACTGTAGAAGTACTGCATGAGCTTGTAAAAGCCAACCTTGTGCCAGGACTGAGACTATGGATTTGATTTTACATCTTTTTGTTGTGGTACTGCCACAACATCAGTTGCTTTCAATTGTACAATGTCTCCATTCAATTATCTTCAGAAATAACAAACAATGTGTCTACTTTTACTACCATCAAATTCCCCATTGCTAACATAAATATGGGTAGGACAAAGTCCAAAAAATTAAGATTTCCTGGCTTTTCCATTTTAAACTCTGTTTATGTTCAATTTTTAGTGGTAGTCTTTTCTAAAGTAAAGCCAAAAGGAGACTCCTTTCCTCCAAAATACCATTTAAATGGAAGTGCTATAGGTTATCACATACTCCAATACAGTGGAAAGAAAACCTGACTCCTTAGTAATAGCAATACAAAATGCCACAAAATGTGTGTCTTCCCAGGATTTAATCCAGCTTTAACCAAACAGCTAGATCCCCTCATTAATACAGTTTAAAATGTGAAGACTTTTCTTCGCCACTGAAGGCATATTTGGGTTAGATGTACAACTCAATTTTCATCATAAGCAACAAGTAAGAAATATGACTCACAAAGTTTGACTTCCAAAGTCAAACTCATCCCATAAACTTAGGGAAAAAAAAAAAAAAAGAGAGAGAAGATCTTGGTCACTCCTCCCTGACCAGCTAGGTCCCATGAAATTCCAAGGAATCACTGTCCTTAGAGCTGGAAAGTAATTATTTTCTAGAATTGGAAAGTTATTCCTCTGCGTTCTTGTTGGTTTTCTTCCTCTTTTTCTCCTCCTCCTTCTCTTTCTTCTTCTCCTTTGAGTTGCTCTATAGTTGATCTATGCTTTTTGTAATGTCATCAGTAAACATATGCAGTAATCAGAATCACAGAATCACAAAATCACAGAATAGTTTCGGCTGGAAGGGACCTTAAAGATCACCTCGTTCCAATAAGTCTGCCATGGGCAGGGATACTTACCACTAAATCACTGAGGAGATAATTTTTATCAGCAGACTTTTCCCTCACAATGTTGTGCCTAAGGACCCTTTGGGAGTTCCAGTGCTGTGGCCCCACTGCAGTGTTAGACTGACCAGCAGGGCAGCCAGTGAGAACCACAACTGGCAGCAGGTAACCACAGCCCTGTGCAATCCCAGCCCCTGCTTTGTGAATATACAAAACGTTTTCCCATGTTTCACAGACTCACAGAATCATCAAGGTTGGAAGAGACTTTCAAGATCACCTACTCCAAATGGAAGCCATAATCAGTTCTAAATGATATCCCCAAATGGAACACTGAGATGCCTCTTTGAACTCTTACAGAGAAGGTGACTACATCATCTCCCTGAGCAAACTGTTCCAATGCCTAACTATTCTTCCAGTGATTTTTATTTCCTAATATCTAATTTTAACTTCTGGTGCAATTTAAGGACATTTCCTCTTGTTCTTTCACTTAAGAGATGGCAGAAGAGACCTCCCCCCATCTCAACACAACCTTCTTTCAGATAGTTACATGAGGTCCCCCCTGACTCTCCGCCAGACTGAACAACCACAATTCCATCAGCCATTCCTCATGGGATATGTTTTTTAGACCCTTAACCAGTTCCATTTCACTTCAAGGTTTTCTTCTTTAGGCTAATTAATACCAGTGACATCAAGTGTTCCTCATTTGTTGACACATTCTACAGCTGTTGTCCATCTGCATTTACAGTGAAGAAACTGAAGAATTCTGCATGTATTTTGACTGAATCATCTATTAATCTTCATTTACAGTCTTGATCTTATATCTGTCAAGATCTCCTTGATTGCAATCCTGTCCTCCAGCATTGCCACAGTCCTTCTAATGTGCCTTCATCTAGAAATTTATTACAACAGAAAGCAAATCAGAGATAAAACCAGCAAAATGAGACCCAAGACAGAACCTTGAGCAGCATCAGTCAATACATCGTTTCTAAACAGAAATTAGCAGCTCCTCTATTTCACTCACTTGCTTACAAGGCTTAACACAGAATATGTCCAAAATTCAAAATACGTGACTATTGTTTCTTCTCTACCTAAAAAAAAAATGTTGCCTTGTTATGAAAGGATATAATTTATTCTTAACAAACCATGTTGATATTATCTCCATGTTATTCCTATATACTAAAAATGATTTTTCCTGTTTCTGGGAAAATGTCTTTTTATCTAAATTTTCTAGTGTAATGGGCTATGGTGGGTGTCCCCAAATCTTACTACTTGTTACTCTACAGTTTTCTCCTTGCCTTGTTGTGTTGCATTAATTAACAGCAAATGACAAATGCAAAGTTGAGCATCACTAAAATTCACACTCAACTCATGAACCATTGGACTTTACTGCATAGCAATCTTATAAACATCTTTTTATTGTTGTTTTCCTAATAACAAGCAGTGTTTCTTGGAAAAGTTTCTTTTTATTTATGTGAAATACCAGATGCTACTTTGGATGCAGAGATTTGAAGTTATTTGCTTAACTGTTAGGAATGTATCACTGGTCATATATCATACTGTCATACGAAGGATGGGACTTCCTCTGACGTAATTACAGAATTTTAAAAATGTGGCAGCCCCAATTCCTCTACAGGCACTGGAGAGAAAGAGGCCACTCTCAAAGGATTTTTTACTTGCAGATTTACACCTCAATCGTTCATCTTCATTGACCAGAGAAATAATTTTTTTATACTGCATTTGATGAAAAGGTGAGAGAAATGAATGCCAAGATGTAATGTGAAAGGTAGTACTTATTCCAGCTGATAAAAAATATCTGTTAGTTGGTAGGAGATACACCACTTAGGCATTCTTAGCCTTCATGTGACATTTTGAAGGAATTTCTAAGGCTTCAACAAGTTTCATGAAGCTCACAAAAATATCTTTCAACATGGTAAAACCACAGATATTCTTGAAATAGAATGAATAAAATATTTTTGGATCATTAAATAAGAAAATGAGATGTGGTGCCAAAATACTCAGACAATCAATGACAAAACTTCTCACTATTTATTGTAAGTGTATGTGTATTTTCTGTATCTGTATTTAGAAATTTATTCTTAGGTTTTCAATTAATTTTTATGTTTATTCATATGTTTATATTTTGCAAGACCTCTCCTTACTCAAAAGAATTTTGACCTTGAAGTGTCAACATTAGTAAACTACATTGACTTAAATATACTTTTTTTTATACATTACTGCTGAAAGACCTGTCTCTGCTCCTTACAGGGCTCTAAAGTTATTTCATTGCTTTGGAATGAAGAATTAAAATACTACACATCTTCTCCATGACACTATTCATTTGTTTCATGACACTGAAGCATTTCTGAGGGAATCATGAATACTACTCTTAATCATGAATTGCAATTGTCTCCAACTCACTGTGGTATTGCATTGCAGAAGCTAAATGAGAGGAAAAATAATGTTAATAAAGTTGTTTGTAGTGGACAAGAAACGTGATTTCCTTTTAAGAGTGTTGGTACAACACAGCTGTTTACAGTTATCATTTGCATGACAGGATTGGAAATAAAATAACTTCTGTTAAACTGAATACTCTAGTAACATGTTTTAAAATATAGTGCATTCAAATCTACTGTTTTAGAAGTCTTTTTCCTAGAGGGGAATGTGGGAGTCTTGAAATGCCCCACCAGAGTTTAATTCCAGATTCCCTGGAGACGTTGTGCCAGACTGCTCTGTTCCTTCTCTTTGATGCATTTAGTTTTGTAAAACTTGCAGTATATTATTAATAAATTATATAAAGTAAGAAACAGAGGGGAAAAAGTATTAAAAAATTTATGCCACATGAAACTTACATATTAAGTAGATAGAAGTATTGCCAAATTCTGCTTACAGTAATTTTTTTAAGTTTTCTTTCTAGGAGAAGTTTGAGAAAAATCTTCTAACAAGTAGCCCTGTATTTGAATCAAGGTTTTAGTTGATTTAACTGGCAGCTTTAGTTAGCTGCTTTCCCTAGATTTTGGTATATTTACCAGTCAGTAGCCTTCATCATGTTACTTACAAAACAGTGAAGAGAGAATACAAATAGAAATGTATTCTTGAGTACAAACAGAAGTGTCATCTTATATGTGCAAGACTGGTTTTTGAAATTTGTAACAGAAAATGCTTAAACTGAATAATTTTCAAAGTATATTTAGATATACTTTATTGGTTTTTCTGATTCTTTGTTAAAAATGAGCCAAGATTCACAGAAGTAAAAGCAATCCCACTAGCATGCGTTGCAGCTCACTGCTTTGCACTTTTTGATTTGCACGTCTTTTAAGGACTTGGTTCTCTTGTGGAGTTGTTTTCACCTCTGCAAAGCAGAGAGCATCTGCTGTCACTTTGCCCAGGAAGCCCTTTGCACAAGAGGCACACCAATAGCAGACTTCATACCAGTATTACTGGTATGAAGTCAGTTGGGTTAAGTGAAATCCTGAAGTAGGTAACTATTTGCTATTGCTAAAGGTGTCAAAATGCAGTTCACTCTGACCTAGTGTTGTTTTATTTTTCTGTGCAGGTTTGCAATTACTTTGCATTCAGTGTATATCAGCCTGAGATTATAGGCAAGCCTGGACTACATTTTAGAAAGGCTATTAATATAGAAGACATAAGCCATCATAGGAATGTATCATCACTTTTTCTTTCAAAAATTTGACTGTTTGACCCAGTTTTGCAGCTTTTCTCATAACCTTAACCTTAACCTCCCTAAAGATAATTACAGCTTGTAATAAATATAATTATAAATAGTTATAACTTTCATAAAGGTAGAGGTAGTTATTTACTTTGGTCCAAAGGAGGATTAACTTTGCCTTTAAAAATTAATTAAATAAATAAAAGTAAGTTACTGATTTGCTGATCTTGAATTCAGGCTGATAGCTTGCAGGATGTGTAATGGTTTGTTCTAAAATTTTCAAAGATTCCAAAATTTCACTTTGAAAGCTGGTACCTGAATAAAAATAGGGGTCTTTTTTGCCATGAAGGCAAAAAATAGAGTACTTTATCCAGACAGTTTTTCAATCAGTTATTGTTGTTTATTAGTTAAAAAATTTAGGACTGTGTATTTCATGTTTATGACTTCTAAGTTATCTTAAAAAGCATCTAAAATTCAGCCGTCATAATATTGATCTCTGTGTGTGATAGTAGAACTAGAAGTTCACCTCAGGTAATGGCTACTCTTCCCTTGTTTTTGTAGACATTATCTGAAGACAGTATTTATATCTCATTATACAGTATTGTACAGTATTTATATCTCATTACCTTTCTCCAAGGAAGAGTACTTTTTAAAGAGTGGAATTATCTATGAGCACACAAAACCATAGAGTAATGCAAAGAGGAGCAAAGAAAAATTATCAGGTCTATCAGAGTACAGCCAGAGGTTACTTGTTTAGGAGCACTAACTCTTCTAAGTCAAAAAAAGGGTGAAATGTATCACATTCAAAAGCTTTTATAGTTTTAGGACAGAATAAATTACTTGCAAGAGAGCATTAGATTATTATGTAAGAGAAAACATGTTATAGGTCTTATATGGAAAAGGAATTAGGACACCATTAACATCTGTCTCCATCATTTTGTTAGATTTCTTTTTTCTTTGTGTTGTTTTTATTAAAGAATTTTTCTTTATTTTATACTTAAAGAGGATGGAGAAAAGGTCAGTTTATGATATAGGCTGTAAGAGAAGCACAGTGAGTCCATACATTAAGAATGTAAAAACCATTCTGGCTTGGACAGAATTATTCTAAAACCAAGAAGTACTTTTACCTCAATGCTCTCCCTAAACACCTCATATGGTTTGAAGGACAGAGATTATTTTCCTGGTTGTCTTTCCAGGCTTTTGGAGGGACACTGAACCAAAACTCATTCAAACCATTTGACAGTGTCTAGGAGCTCATTCATTAAGGAGCTCTTAGTGGGACCAGTGTTCTATGGAAGACTATCAAACCTCACAATAAAAAAGTATTTTAAAATAAAACAGTCAGTTGGGAATTGAAAACAACCAACAGGAATTTCTATTTTTTCTGAAAAAAAAAAAAA
>VXBR01008031.1:306474-321637 GCA_013400215.1 Cisticola juncidis
AAAACAACAACAAGGAATTTTTATTTTTTCTGAAAAAAAAAAAAAAGAATAAATGTCTTTTTAAAAAGAGACCAACATTAGAGTCCTTTACATGTTTGCGTTACCATAAGTTGGTTCATAATTTTAAGTTCCATCGAAATCACTGCCGTTATCTAAGTTAACAATAAAGGCCATCAAATAAAATAAAAAATCAAGTAAAGACAACAGTTACAGAAATTTGGAAAAGGAAGTTTGAGCAAGAAAATGTGGCCAGTACAGTATTTATATTTATATTTATATTTATATTTATATTTATATTTATATTNAGCTTTTCTCACACCTTTAAGAATCAGGTTGGCTTACCCCCCAAAATTTTTTTAAGTCTTAAATCTAAATAGCTGCTTATATTTATAACCTTGCATATATTATTTTTAATACACAAAAATAATATATAATCCCCTCCAAAAACCACAAAAAACACCACCAACAAAAGAAGCCTAACAAAACCTAAAACACAAACCAAAAAAAAAAAACAAAACCTAAAAAAACCCCAAAAAACACAAAAACAAACACCATGAAAAATAAAATACTAATTTGCTGTCTCTTAAAAAAAAAATAAAGAGACAATTGAACTGCTCCCTACACTTGGTATTTGTTTGAGATCTAAATGAAAGCTCAATGAACATAGTAAGCAGGTGATAATCTTTTAATTAATCTGCATATACTATCATTTGATAGTGATAGAATTACTGTGCAGGAATATAATCCAGCACTGAGACATCATGTATGTCTACACTCTAAAGCAGGATAGCCATGTTAGAAAGAGCAAGCAGCAGAGGTAACAGCCTATTTCTAACCACAACTCGTCAGCCTTCAGAGGGTGTTGCAACAATTCCACTATTCCTGTGTCTGTGGCAGGATGTTGTGAGAGATCTCAGTAGCAGCACAGGCAACAGTGGCAGCAGTGGCAGCCAAGTGAACCATTTTTGTAGAAGTCTCTGGGTTCTCCTTCAGGAAGAGAAATGGGCTGACATGAACCTCAGGAAGGTTAACAGGGGAAATTGTTAAGTCCTGCACCTACAGAGGAACAGCCCAGGCACCAGTGATGGGGGCCGCCCATCTGGGAACAGTTTGGCAGAAGAGACCCTGGGCGTCCTGGTGGGCACAAGATGAACATTCCCAGCAATGTGCTCTTGCTATGAAGAAGCAGAACAGTATCCTGGGCTACACTAGACAAAGTACCAACAGCAGATGGAGGACAGTGATCCTTCCTCTTTGCTCAGCCCTGGTGAGGCCACAGCTGGAGTGCTGTGTCCAGTTCTGAGCTCCTCAGTACGGGGGAAACGTGGACATGCTGGAGGCAGTCCAACAAAGGCCACAGTTATGATCCAGGGACTGCAGTATCTCACTTTAAGGAAAGCCTGAGACAGCTGAGACAGTTCAGCCTGCATAAAAGAAAGCTCAGGGAAGATCTCAGCAATGCACACGACTCCTGAAGGGAGGGTGCAAGAAGGACAGAACCAGGCTCCTTTCAGGGGTACCAGCTGACAGGATGAGATGTCCAGGTTCTATCTAGACACCCGAAAATGCTTTTTCACTCTGATGGTGACCTAACAGTGATGCAGGTTGCACTGAGAGGTTGTGAAATCTCCCTCCTTGGAGATATTCCAAAGCAAAAGCCATCTGGACATAGTCCTGGACAAACAGCTCTAGGTGGCCCTGCTTGTGCCACCTAGATTGGATTGGACAAGATGACCTCCAGAAGTGCCTTCCAACGTCATCTATTCTATGATTTTGTGATTCTTATAGGAAATATTATATTTTTTCACAAAAATGTGCCATTTCAAATGTAAGCCCACTACATCCATTTGAACATATTAAAATGACAACTTCTGATTTTTTCTGGCTTGTTTTTCCAAGTTTGCCAGAGTTGTGGAGTTTAGGTCTATGAATTAGATCATTATCAAAGATTAAATTTTGATCTGGATTTAATGACAAGAATGTAACTCCACACATAAAACTAAGTTTCCAAAAACTGTGATAATTAAAATTCAAGCTTTATTTTCTGCATTCATTATTTCTTTTTAAACATTGTCTATTGCTTCAGTTAGCACAGCTCTTTGATGCAGAATGTTTTGCTATAGGCTAAGTGAAGTAATTTGCATCATATTTTCAAGCTCAAAATGCTTTTTATTATAACATGGAATGGTTTTATAATTTTAAAAATGTCTACAAAAATTTACTTTGTTAAACTAATTAGGACAAGCAGAAATCAAAGATTCCAAAAAAGATTCATTGGATTTTTCTTCAGGTGAAGCACTCAAACTCTTTCATTTAATATCACAAGACTTTCCTGTCAAATTATGTCATAATTTGCTCCCCTTTCTCTGTCCTCTAGTATCTATTTGTGTTCCATCTAACAACACAAGATAAGCCAGTTTGATTATAAAGATGTGATGTGAAATAGAACCCAAATACAAAACTTCCCTTCATCCGCTGCTTTTTCTTATGTAAAACAAAATAAATATCATGCATTTACATTTATAGAAGACACAATTATTAGAGCATTTATTTACAATTTCATCAGAAAGGTAGAATATGGGCTGATCACACACAGGAATGACAGTAGTATAATACTTGCTTTTTCTTTTCCTTTGATACTTTACCTCAGAATTTGTCTGTGGTAGGAAATCTATTATGTCTGGTTTTTCTTTAATGTATAAAATCAGACTACATTTCTGGGTCAATGGCTATTTTCTTTTTCCTCAATATAACTTTATTTTCCTTCTTTCATCACCTTCTCTTGTCCGGCATGTTCTAATTTTTAAAAGCATGTGCTTCTTTACCTGCTATGAATTGAGAAAGGCATAAGAAACACTGAAAATATCCTCTGTTTTTGTAGAAGCAAGCAAGCTAAAGAAGCAGAATGTAACTATGGTATCACTTTCCTTTTTTTGATTAGCGTAAAAAATTAAAAATGTGAGTAAATATTTTCACTTGTAAAAAGAGAGATGGAAAACAAAACGTTCCTTATTTTTATTTCTTTCTATAGTGTTCCAGGTAGAGGAACAGTCTGCAATATTAGATGTAAAGCTGTTTCCTACATTTGCTTCCCACAAGGCTCTATAGCACATTTTGTCTCATCAATTTAACACAGTATCCTATTTCTGAATACTCAGTACTTAGTTTTGCTTGTTTTTAAACATTTTCCTCAGTAGTGCCTAGTGTTATATACATTTTTGATCAACTAACTGTGACATCTCTGCTTATGACTGCAGGGCCAAAGTCGTGGCTTGTATGAAATCTGAGCAATTGTGCTTTGTGACTGAATGTAGGGAAGAGTTGAAAAGGTGAAATTCTGTCTCCAAATTAGGTTTAAAGTGTGAGTCTGTAATACAGCAGTGCTTTCATCCATTCAACCCTATCACCCCTGAGTCCCCTGTTGTCAGTCTGGCATGTGAATCGTGCACAAAGCCTAACCTCCACTGCATTACAGATCCAAATTAATTTCACATGACCTGAAGAGATGCTAGTCAGCTCTTTGCACCATGCGCTGAAGTTCAAGGCACGCTATACAATCTAATTATTCGGGATCTACAGGGCAACTCATATGAATAAGGATGTCTGTTGAGAGCTGGATTTTACTGACCAGGACTATTAAATTACCTCTCTGGACTGAAATTCTGCCCCATAATAAAATGCCAAGAATATCTAGGGACCTACTTATAATGTCATTAATCATTTGATTATTTTAGTCAGTTTCAGCATTACTAATTTTTGCATTCAAATTGTATTTTATTCTACTTCATATTACATATGATCCACTTGTTTAACATGCTAGTTCCTATTAAGAACACACTAGACAAGAAAAAAGTACAGAAGTACAAAGAAGAGCATATGCATGTATGGAGGAACTTGTATAAAGGACAAGAAGGATATTATCCCCAGCAACTCAGTGCTAATTTGGACTTCAAAAATAAAGCTGACCTGATTTTCACAGAAGATTTTACAAGGAGGTGACTATTTTTAAAAGCCAGTAGAAACATTCGGATGTGCTGCTTGTGCTACAAGCATAAATAAAAATGTTTTTTCACACATTAATGAAGCAAAATAAAGCACAAACCTCACTTAATAACAGTATCTAGCACCAGGGGTGGAATTGTATTAGAGCTTTCTTGTGTTGCCAGTGATCTCTACAGGCACCTCAAAAATTCTTGCACAAGAAATGCCCTTCCTCCTACCCAGTTTTCAAGGTACTGAGGTTTTTGAGTAGGAGACTATAAAATAGAAATTACTTTGTGCTGACAGCACAAGCAGAAGAGAGAATAAATAAAGTTTGCTGCTTACAAAAAGCAGGGCAAAGCCATCTTCTTGTGCAGGTGAACGAGATTTAAAAGTCATCCAGGCATACCAATTTAAGCATTGATCTAAAATACAAATTATATACATGGGACAAGGCAGGGAAGTAACTTATTAGCACACATCGTGTTGGCTTTCTATAACTTTCATTGTTTCAGATAAATACAGTGTCAACCTCTTTTAGAAGACTAGTAACTTAAAGAACATGAATTGACTAAACTTTAGATGAACTTCAGTAATTAGAGTAACAGAAACCATTTTAAAAGTTTCTAAACTCTCAGGAAGTATGTTTAAATAAATACTAGTCTCATAACTACAATTAGCACATTTTTGTACCCAGGCTTACACTGTTAATTCATATGAATAATCTTTGGTGTTCACTTGAAACACTGCCTGAATTTCCTGTGAGTGAAGAGTAAGCTAATTTGGAATCATTAAAAAATTCCTCAGCTAAGTTGGTTTTTCATATTTTAATGTCCATGCATCTCTAATTTCCACTGACATCTTACAAGCTACAGTACACTTGACAGCAATCCAACACAATAATCCTCTTAAAGATTTCCAAGATATATTCTACAGACAGAAAATTTATATCTGTAATTAATACCTAGAAGAATTTATGTACCATGAAAATGGATGCAACTTCAGCTGAAATCAAATGTTAAGCCATCTGCAGAAGAGATGTGTAATTTCATTGTTTCTATTGTTATTCAGTGAACTAAAATACGTACTCAATGACAAATGTGCAAGCTTAGAAAAGTTTTAAAAATAGCAATTTGGTTTTAGTTTCCTTTCATGGTCTTTGAGAAAGAAAAGGAGGTCAATGTTCACTGGAGAGACAAATGTCACAGCCACCTTCAAAAGAAGGCACAAAAATTAACCCTAACAGCTACAGGATGGTTGGCCTTGTTTCAGTTTCTGGAAAAATTATGGACTGGGTCCTCTTGGAGTACATTTCTATGCATATGAAGTTAAACAGGTGACTGGAAGACACCAGCATGGATTTACCAAGAGTAAATTATGCTTAATTAACATGGTTGTCTCCTATGACAATGACCGCATTTGTGAATACAGGACAATAATTGACGTTTTTTGCATAGGCTCAAGCAAGATTTTGGCACTGTCATCCATGATATTTACATCGGAGTGTTTCCATCTGCATGGGTAAACAAGTGAATGGATTAAATTTGGGCCTCAGAAGGTGGTGAACAGGTCACACTTTATGTGGATGTCTGTGACAGATGAATTACCAGAGGCACCTGCATTAGGACCTGTCCTATTAACATCTCTACCAATGATGAGCAGGAGGTGACAGAGAACATTCTCATCAATTTTGCAGATTATGTCAGATTAGGGGTACAAGTCTCTACAAGGACAGGGCCCAAACAGGCTGAAGAATTGGACCACCAGGAGCATTATGAAACAGCAGAGACAAACACATAGAAACTTTTCCTATTACAAGGAAACAATCAGCTCCTGCAACAGCACAATACTATGTGGAGATGTAGAATCCACGAAAGCTCTGTGGGAAAGACCCTGGGGTGGAGGTGGACACCAAGATGGACCTTAGTCCTTGGTGTTTGCTGTCAGAAAGAGAAGCCAGCAATGTCCTGGACTGTATGAACCATGGCAGAGCCTGTGGGTCAAGGGAATGGTTACGTGGTGCTTCTGAGATAACATCTAGATAGTCCATCAAACTTTCCTTATGTTTTTCAAGAGGGAAGGCATGGACAAACTGAAGGGAGCTCAGCAGAGGTCCACTGGTGTGGTGGAGGCTGGATTTCTGACCATTTGGGAGGAGAATGGAGCTGGGTCAGCCTGGAGAAAGGACACTTTCAATGCTCCTAACAGACCCCAAAGCTGAGACAAGACCATGCTTGGACTGAGAAAGGCTGGAGATAGGAGGCAGGGAAGAACAACAGGTTTACCTTGTGACAAGAGAGTTTCAGACCAGACAGAAGAAGAAACTTATCTTGTGAGAACACTAGGTTTGCTCTGAAAACTGTGCTATCTCTGTTGTTGGAGGATTTGAAGTCCCAACTGGACTTTGTGAGCAGCCTGGTCTCCCCCAGATGTGGACCTACTTTGGGCTGTGGGGTGCCCTAGAGGGTTCCTGAACACCCTGTCAGCCTCACTTATTCTTTGGTGCCATAGAAAACAAAGATATGTGTTGGAAATATGTTTTGATCCTGTATTGGGAAATAAAGAAAAATGACCCAGGGAAGCACAGAGTCACTGGAGATTAAAGACAGAATAAATAAGACTGGAAATAGGGTAAATGGCATGCATAAATTGTTATTTTCATAGCATTAGGGGAAGAGAGAGAAATGAATACAGATAATTACATTTAGAATTTTGCAATATATATGAAGTACTCAGCACTCACATAAAGAAATACTGCATATTTTCTAGTGTAAAATGTGCTCTGTGATTGCAGAAAATTATCTTCCTTTCAATTTCAGTTCAAAGTTATGCGTTGTACTCCCATATGGAGATGTGCCCGGTGTTGAAGGCGTTGGAAGAGTATATAATTTCTAAAAAATATTCTGCATTTTTCTGGCAGGTGTTGAACTTTAACTGGTTTTCTTCTGTCCCTTTTCGTTATCTAATTTTTTAACTGACATTTGAGTTCCATGACTGTCTGAAGCCCAGTGGGCCACAACAGATGTGGCCCTAAAAAAACCTTATTGCATAAGAACCTGTGTCATTTTAACATGGAGAAGAAAATAGCTTGGCAGGAGACTGAGATTGATTGATCCTGGAAAGATTTTGGGTTTTCTTGAGAACAGTTGGATTAGTAAAACAGACAGATGGATTGTTACTGCAAAGAGTTGGTGTGTTGCTAGGGAGACTTGGAATGGTACACCGGGCAGGTGACAAAATTGTGAACTGGTGTTCAGAATAGATGTGGCATTATTTACATACATACATATATATGCATGGAAAATGGACATATATATATATGTGTGTGTGTCTACTGCTAATGTAAAACTCAGCACTGTAATCACACCCATATTTTCACTACCTCCAGAAAGTAAAGACTACATAACTAAAGGCATCTTCTGACAAAAGCGAAGCAGACATGGAGTTCAGAAGATAAAATTTTATAAACAGACCAGCAATTGCACCAATTCCAGTATGTACTGAAATCACACTCAACTCCTGTTACGATAATGAGTATCTTGTTTGTCATTTAAAGTAGCATGACTCTCATGCTTCACGTGAACTGATTTCATATGACAGAACTCCACAATCAAGGCACAAAACGAATTACTGCATTCTCTGTAGCTAATGAGAAATATAAAAACAAATCTTAAATTACCTTACACCACTCTTCCCTTCTACTCTGGCTCAACTCTGGTCTCAGTTTTCTCTACCTCCTCACCTCTAAATGGCACAGGGGGACAGGGAATGCAGGCTGTGGCGAGTTCATCACACATTATCTCTGCTACTCCATTCTCAGTGGGAGAACTTCTCACATTTTTCTCCTGCTCCAGCATGGGGTCTCTCCTGCTGGAGACAGACCTCCATAACTAGGGTTCTTCATGAACTGCTCCCGCACCACTCCCTTTCATGGGGTTGCCATCTCCTTCAGAAACAGACTGCTCCAGTTCCAGTGGGCTCCCATGGGGTGACTGTCCCGACAGAACCCCTGTTACTGCTCCAGCATGAGGTCCTTTATCACGAGTCCATGGGTTGTGACAGCAGTCTGCTCCAGCACAGCCTCCCCATGGGGTCATGGACTCCTTTAGGGATTCCCTTGCTCTGGCCTGGGGTCCTGCAGGGGCTTCAGGTGGATCTCTGCTGCACCACAGACCTCCATGGGCTGCAGGTGCTCAGCTGCCCCACCATGGGCTATCTGCACCTGGAGCAGAGAGGAATCTCTGTTCTGGTGCCTGGAGATCCTCCAGCCCCTCCTCCCTTACTGACCTTGGTGTCTGCAGGGTTCTTTATCTCACAGATCCTCTCTTCTCTTTACAGATGCTGTTGTGCAGTGTTTTTTATT
Source organism: Cisticola juncidis (assembly GCA_013400215.1). NCBI lineage: Eukaryota > Metazoa > Chordata > Aves > Passeriformes > Cisticolidae > Cisticola > Cisticola juncidis. The sequence goes on from VXBR01008031.1 coordinate 314,819, forward strand.
AAATTTCTCAAATCTGTTATCCCAGAAGTGCTACCACCAGCACTGATCAGCTTGGCTTGGCCAATTGTGGGTCTGTCTTGGAGCCAGATGTTGGACACAAGGGAAGCTTCTGGCAGCTTTTCTCATTTTAGCCCACTGCTATGACACCCACTGCTTCCAAAACTATGCTACTTAAACCCAATCCAGCAGTTCCCAATAATTTGTACATGTGAAAATAAAAATATATTAATAGCCACAGTTATGATTTTATAGCCTATCATAGCAGTAACTAAACAAAGAATGATGCAATAAGTCTAGGCTATGTGTAGCTAAACATCCCTGAATTCTACAGCTAGGTTTTACCATTATAACTCCAGTGTTCAATAACTATCCCCTCACAAAATACAGGTGTTGATTTCCTTTTATTAAAGGACAATGTATATTTAAATAATTGAATAAAGAAAGATTAAAATGACCAACATAACCACACACTGCCAGATGACATATTTTTAGAAAAAACAATATTGTATTTTTCACTTCTAACAGTTTACAGAATATGCTGAATTTTCAGGGACTTTTCCTGCCTTTCATTTTAAAGATTTTGGGTGGGCTTAGTATTCTTTATCTTAAACTGTCTGCTAAATATCAAATTAAGTCACAAGAAGAGGTCAGTCTAAAATATTTGTTGGGTTAATATCTGTGTTACTTTCATTTCCCCTTACTGACTTTACAGAAAACCTATAAATTCACATGCTTCATTAAATATAATTTATTCTGACTTTTTAGACTATCCTGTGCATTCAGCCTTAAAAATAGCATCAAATGCATTAGTCATATTAAAAAAAACAGCTTTTGCATTTTCAGTGTTTGATTTTTCTTATAAATCAGTTTTTCCCCTATGCAGTGATGAAATAATGAGAAAAGAATGGCACCTGTTCATGCTAGAAAGAGACATGATACTACATATGTATAGATAGATATATGTATATTTATAAATGTGTATATCAATATATGAATGTATTAGTATATGTGTGTAAATATATATATGCACCAGGAGTCATGGCAGTGGGAAATTGGAAAGTTATATATTTTTTCTGATTGTTTTATTGGAATTTTTAACTTTCATTTTGGAAATTTCCATTAAGTAGAAGAACACAATTTTAAGCCATTTAAATAGTTACTCTCTTTAATAATATTAGAAAAGTGTTGTAATTAGTCTCTGTATATGCAAATACAGTGTACTGTTGCATTTTCCAACAATCCATACCAAAGTGGCTTGGTTAAATTCTTTAGAGTTTTTTAAAAAGTTTTAATTAATATTAGAAGTATATTACTGCTCATATGCACATACATGGCATGAAAAATAAAACTTCAAGGAAAAAGTTCATAAGACAAAACATCCTCCATACATAATCTATAAGGAAAATAGATTTCAGCAGCACAATCAGTATTTTTCTCAATATATATTTTTATAAATGTAGGAAAGAATTAAAATATTTCAATTTTTTTAATATTTTAAAAAATCAAAATGAGCGATGCTCAAGTTATGTCACTTCTTGCAGCTGTTGAGGGAAGTATCTGCACATTTTGGATTTGGACCAAAGGGAAAAAAATTTCTCCTTCTAAGAACAGATCCAAAAAATTGTTCCTTCTTATTTGGCTACCCTTTCAAGAGAGTGAACTAAGTCAATGTGCATAAGAAAATAGAAACAGATGGAAGAATACTCTCACAAACCGTTTAATCACTTTCTAGTGGGTTCCCATCTGCCCTAAGTTCTTTTACCTTGTTATAACAAGAAGAGAACAGACCAGAAAATCAAAACCAAAAAGCCTTCACAAAGCTGGGTTTGAAATCTGCCATAAAATGAGTCAGTCATTCCTTTCTATCTAACCAAAACCAAATTTGCTATCACAAGTGCTTCTCAATCTATGCTATACAGGCTGCAGTTCTTGAAAATTCAGTTATTTTCAACACTTTCACGGCTACAGGTCTCCATTCCACAGTTTCTTTCTTTTTTTTTTTTTTTTCCAGGAGATATTTCAATAATTATGCCTACCAGGTTCAGTTCTGGTGACTCAGAAGGGCCTAAGCCTTAGCAATAGACAAGCAGAAAAAAAATGTGTTGGGATGAATACACTAGCATTTCACAACAAGCACATTTGATTTTGCTGCTTGTGTTCTGTGTGATGATGAGAAGCTGGCACTTGACTAAGTTTCAGCATGAGCTACTCACACATCCCAAGCTTTTGTTACTGAAAGAAGAGCTGCTGCTGAAAGTAGGGCATACAGGAACAAGTATTAGTCTGGAAATATGTTATTTTTGAACAATAGACATAAAGTGATGCTTTTGTCTTGCCAGGAGTGGTTCTGACATTACTGAAATATTGTTTAATTGACTGTCCCTTTCTCATTTGCATACCTGCATAGGTGGTGATGCCATGTGGAAATATCATAAACAGCCCTTCCTGCAGTCTGCTGATGACTGACTGGATCATCTGGGATCTAAGGAGAGGTTGAGAGAGCTGGGAAGATTCAGAAGGACATTATTCATGTTCATTAATACACCATTGTGGGAGTAAGAAAGAGTCAGGCTCTCCTCACAGTGCTCAGCAACAGGACAAGAGGCAATGGGCACAAACTGAAACAGAGGAAATTCTGAGTTAAAAGGACATTTTTCTGCTATGGGCCACCGCTGGACAGGCTGCCTAGAGATGTACTGGGGCCTCCATGCTTGCTGGTAGTCAAAACTTGACTGGACACAGCCCTGAGCAACCTGCCCTATCTGACCCTGCTCAGAACATAGATTTGGATGAGAATATATCTAGAGATGCCTCCAGCCTCAGCCATCCCATGATCCTGTGTGTGATCCAGCTTATAAGACAGAGAAGGAAACTGATCAAAGCTGTAAGACATTCTAACCCTCTTCTGCAGGATGGCCTTGGTCAGCCCTTTTACTAGCATTCATTAACTTTGTCAAATGTCACTCTTAAATCAGCTGATAATTCAGCTGATTTATCATCTTTTTTACCTGATCTTATTTACATGATCTTATTTACCATCAAGTAGGTTAAAAAATAAGTGTGGATTTTCTGCAAGGTCTTTCAGAATTTCAGAAGCACCCTTGTAAGTTAAAATTGCATTGGTCATTGATTTTTAAAAGAAAATTTCTATTTAACTCTATTAAGCAATTAAAGGAAAGTGTATTTCCCAGACCATAATGTGCTGGACAGAACAATGTTCTGCATGCCATCTTAATTGCAAGCACTGCTTGAGACTAATGCAATATTAATTTTACTGAGTATAAGAGATTAATAGCACAGTATATAATGTCAAAAGTATTTTTATTAGAAAAAAGACTGAAACTTGCAACATAGGCAATGCATTTTCTAAGATCAGTGCAATTTCATGCCAAAAATTTGGAGAGGATATTAAAGAAATGTGACACAGGAAGAGAAAAGCAACCCATATGCAAGAGCAGAAGGGAAGAAATACAGTAATTCAGAGGAGCTGCATGGGAATGAGGCCATATGTATAATCTGAGACTCAACCATTCCCCTATTTCTGGAGATTAGCACTTCTGCTAATATGGCAAAAACTTTGTGAGAGCAAAACTACCACTAGATACTCTTTCCCAATGGAGCATTGCACCAAGAGTTGGCCAGATTTAGGATCATTCAGGACAGCACACTATTTTGAGATCAACAGTCTTATGAGCACTATGATAACAGAAGGTTTTTCTGCTAGGATATACTGTTAAGAATGCAGATATTGTTACCCCTTCTAATGCATTGCTGTCCCATTTTAAAATTTCTGCCTGATGTACTGTACATAAGGACCGTTTTTGATGGCAGGAAACTTAAACTGCTGCTTTACATACAGTATTTGCTTTGTGTAAAAACGCCTATTTATAACCTCAACTATCATACAACCTCAATTCTATCATATTTCTAATGATAGAACTATGTGCAGTTGGCTGCAAATGGCATTACATTTTTAATTTCCCCTGACAGTATTTTAAAGGCTATATATGACATAAATCATCTGAGTTTGTATTTGAGATATTTCATTTTCATCATGGCTTTTTACAGGAATAGATGGCAATGTCACCAGTGTTAGTTGCTTCCTGGAAATTGTATTATTTAGCATCTCTGGTTTGATGATCTTGTTTTTTACTCTAGTCAAATTAGTCCTGATATTTCCCTATTATAAGCTTTATTCAGATCAGGCACATATACTGACACAGGATGTCACCTGTAAGGAGACATGTTGCTATTAAATTCAAAATTTATATACAGTATCTGTATAGTACAAGAAAATGCATATCATTCAAAAGAGTGATTTATACTGATTAGAAGTACCAAACAGCTGCTTAGCTAAAAGCTTGACTCAAAGCCCTCTGAAACAAATGGAAAGATTTTCATTGATTTTACTTCTTTCTGGATCAGGTCCAAAAATGCAGATTTTTTTATGCTGAGAGAGAAAGCATTTGTTAAACTAGATATTATTTTATCAGGAAAATATGTCCCATGGAAAAAAATCTTCTCAATATGGAAAAAGTAAACACCACCCAAACAAAGACACTTCACTCTTGGGTTTTTTTTTAAATCACACTACATGTAGAAAATAAAGTAAACTAATATAATTATTTAATGCTGTAGTTTAAATGACTCATATGAAACAGATCAGAAAACAGCAGTTTCACTTACAGCATTCAGCATCCATAAGTTTTTACAATATTTCAGAGGAAAAAGAAAGAGATGACTAAAACAAGATTATTTTATAAAATATAAATCTTCTTTTACATTGTTTTTTCATAAGTTGATTTATTTATCATTAAAAATATCTGCTCCACACTGGGACTGAAAATAAAAAACTTTTAATTACACAAGGCAGATGAAAAGGATATATTAATTATAGCAGAAATATTAGCATTTTTAGTTTGTCCCTTTCCTCACACACTCACATGCACTTACACATAATTTATCAAACACAAACTATATCCTCAAAAGAAGCTATGAAAATTCTAGTCTTGCTTATACTTATATATTGCTTGTTCAGTAAATTACTGATACAAAAAAAACCACCTGAAAATGAGAAAGAAAAAATTTTTAGGACTGTTTTTAAGAAAATAAATTCCGTATCTTGTATTCTCTACTATTTTTCAGAAGATATCACAGGTCTCTCAGCTTATGTTTATTTCATCTTTGAACTTGGCTGATACGTAAATTTGTCCAAGATGATTGTCCTATTGTGGTTCCATCCAGAATATAATCATCAACATGAAGGTGTTTGAAGTTTCAATGAACTAAATGTTAGCTTAGAGAGCAAAAAAACCTTCTATTTATGATACTGAGGTCCTGCTAAGAACAAAGAAAGTGTGATTATTAAGCATCAGTTTGCCTAAAAACTGGACAATTTTTTATAACAGCGTCACTTAAAATGAACAGTTTGCTCTCTGAACAGCAGCCATGTGCATATTCCTGTACTAAAATCATATCTATGTTTTTATGGTAACAGTTGCCACAGTATAGAAAGGCACAGAAAAGTGGGACCTTCTTCCTTGCCTTTGCCTCAGCTATTCTCCTTTCAACAAGGACAAGGTTGAAGGGCAAGCTCCATGAAGTTGTGTCTCAGTACAGCTGTTTACAGAAATTCACCATCTTATGTCCATCGGTCACCAGCAAAACTTTTATGCTTTATATTTGATATTCTTTAGTTTGCATGCTAAATTTTCAATCAGTCTGAACATTTGCACTTCTCTTGAGAATTATATGCATTAAAATAGTATTAAAAATCATACTTGTGAAAGCAAAATTTTTCTTTTTTTTTTTCAAGTTCCAAGAAAAATTACATGTGAAAAAGTTTAGAATATCTGTTTGAAGCCAGAGCCTCACTTTACTGCACTACATCCCAGCAGACATAGTAGTAATTTTTGACAGTTCCAGGATTCCTCAGAAACATACCTATTTTCAGACATAGTCTTTTACTTGTCGAAAGGTTTTGAAATATGTTTGTTTTGTCAGAAAAAAAATTATTTGAAATAAATCAACTTGCACATGGTAATAAAGTTATATCCCAAGTATTGTTCACTATAATTAAACATTGCTTCAGTGGGAAAGAGCACATCATGACACAGCATTTTCAGAAAGATGTTTGTCTTGTTTCTATATGTTAGGTAAGCTTGTGTTTATCAGTATCTTCTTAAGAATTGTAAGAAAATTTGTAAGCTACTCACATAAAGCAGCATAAAAATGAAAATATGTAAGCAAGGCACAGTAGTACCTTCTTTATTAGCCATTTTATGGAGTGAATTTATGCAGTGAGTGGGCTTTCTTCTTCTGGAGATGTATTGTAGGACACTAGCCTCTTCTTTATTGTACACAGACTGAAATATGTAGGCAAAACATTGCTTTAAAAAGTGACTGCAATTAAGCCATTGTGTCTGTGACAGAAAACATGGCTGATTGCTGTGTTGGAATGCATTATTAAATATGTTAGAAACTGAGCAATTGAATCTGTCATACGAAACATGGCCAGCAACATGCATCTAGAATGTATTATTAAACCATACTCCCTTGGAAGTTGTGCTCTTATCCCACCTTTACAAACAAAAGCAAGTTTGAAGCAGCAGGTTAGGGAGTGGATTTGCAGTATGTTAATTATTCATGATGTTATTACCCACATGAAGGGTCTGCTCACTGTTATCAGTGAAATAGGGGTAAGCCATGACACTTTTGTCTTAGGATGACAAGAGCAGGCTGGAGCAAGTTCTAAAGCCGTTTTAGGTTATCCCCTATATGTTTGTGTAGCATGCCATTAATATATATATATATATATAT
>VXBR01008031.1:321656-375537 GCA_013400215.1 Cisticola juncidis
ATAAATATATATATATATATATATATATATATATATATATATATATATCAAGCAGGCAATCATAAAAAACAAGGAATCAAAGCCAGCCCCATCAAACCAGCCTTTTTGCCTTCACACTGTTTTTCAAGGACAACAGTATCTGCAGTATCAGTTCTGTCTCTAATGATGCATCAATTGCATTGCATTTAACTTCAGGAGACAAAAAGTTTTTCCACAGTCTTGGTCTACATGCAAAGCACTTAAAGATCAGTCTGTTTTACTATAGACAGTCTAACAAAGCTTGGGCTTGTTAAAGAAAAAGCACCATTATCCACAAAGTTCAGATGCAATCTTTTCCAACATCTGTCAGTGACTGGAGTGAAGGTTTTTGTCTCTCTCATTAGCTTGCTTTTTTCCAGGCCATCAAAATTATCAGAGACAAATGCTTGAGCAAACCAATTATTCTTAACTTATTTGATGTGTTGAGATTTTATTTTGAAGGGTGATGCTAATTTTAAAAGTAATTATTCATAATGTTTTTAACTCTTTAGCAGCCCCCCAGAAATCTCAATTTTTCCCAGTGGATAACAAACAAACAAACAAACAAACAAAAACATTTTAAAAATCACAGTGTTTCTCTTGTTGACAAAATTTAAATAACTTCAAATAGGAAAAACTGAAAACCCACTCAGTGGTATTATTAATCTTAGTATATAGATACAGATATAGATATATTTTTTTCTCCTTTTTTTTTTTTTCTCTGAGAAAGTAAAACACCTCAAAATGCAAAATCTGATTTGATTGGGTTCAGTCAAACAGTATACAGAAGCAAATGTTAGCTATAAGGAAGTCCCTGTACCCTTGTAATAAAAGGAGGTTTTATCCTTAAATACTTGTATAAAGTATTTAATGAAGATAAAAGAGTGAAGACCTGCACTATAAACTGAATGAGAAGAAATCTTTCATTTTAAACAAGGATCATGAAATAAGGTGCTGCTTAATTCCCCTTCAGTTGGAACGTACCACCAGTTTCATGTACAACATAGCAGAATATTTTTCAATTCTTTCATTTATACTCCCTCCTCTGTTCTGAAGAGCACTGTGTTTAGAGCACAATATACAATATTTTCTTATTTAATACATATTTTGTTGGACAGATTCCTAGAAGCAGACTGGGGAGACAAGAGTATCAGTGACAAAATGCCACATATAATTTAACAAGTGGATAGTTGTTTGGGATACTGGCTACTGGCCATTGAATATTGAGCATATTTGCATTTGGCACAGGGGCAGGAGGTAACAAACAGCAGATTTCAAGACTGTGAGAATAGATTTTAATATTTAATGGTTTCTAAACGGCCTAGAAATTGTTTATTTTTTGTTTAGTGACTTCAGTTTGTCTAGTGGGGTTCATCTGCTTTTACAGTTAAAGAACTAGTAAAAAGCTTTATATCACTGTTGCAAGAGTTAAATTCACAAGAATTGTGCAATTTTTAGCCCAGAAATGTACATATATTTATGGTATCTTTCCTCCTTTGACTTTAAGGCAGGATTCCCAAAGCTAGAAGGAAATACTGTCCTGGCAAATTGCACGGGGAAGTGAATAATTTTTTTTCTGAATTGTCAGTGACCTCTCTCAAACATGAGGAGTCCCTAATAGTTTTCTAAAATAAATTGTATTTATAAACTAATCTATATTTTGGGTGTCATTTTTACATATGTAAGATATATCTCAGGCTCTGAATTGAGTTTTCTTCTCACTTAGCATTATTTTGTTTACAAAAGTGATTAATAGGAACTAGAGCAGGTAGGTCAACAGGCCTTTTTACTTGGAGAAGCTATTATAAGATCATAACAAGATTTTTTAGTGATTATACTAATAAACTAAAATAAAGACAAATAACATATGATATGAAAAGTTTACAGAAGCATAGTCCAAGGGTATAAAGCTGTATAAATCACTTTACATTTTGCCTCTCCTGAGAATTTTAGTCATCCTAATATTAGAATAATATTTATATCCTATCACAAAACTGTATCTATTTTGAGTCTACAAACACAAGAATCAATGAGAAAGTGTCCATTTGTTCAAAGACAAACGTAATCTACGAAATCTTGGGAGTTTATCATGGTATTTTCAGCTTTGTTATGGTAAAAGCAAATATTTCATGTTCAGAAATAGATTTATGAAAAAGATTGTTGAGCAGGTTTTGGACTATTTTACCTGATGAAACCATTTAAAATTATTTACAGAATATTTGCACACAAGCACTTTTTTCATTACTTCCTGAATTTCCTAAAGTCATTTTCAGACTGTCTATACTTCTGCCAACTGTGCAATAAGCAGATACCATGAGCAGCTGCAGAAAAATCAGCTCCTGCAGTTTTAGCTTGGAACATTGAGCATATAATTTAACCTGCTTCTCTGGCACACTTCTTTGCAAAGGACTTTACAGAGACTTGCTAAATGCATTGCAGAAAGAATTATGATTTTTTATGTGCATATATATATGCATGTAACGCCACTGGGGTTTTTATCTTGTTATACTGCATGTGCCAAATTACACTGCAGTAATTCCAGTTATGCTGGTGAGTTCAATAGAGGCAATCCAGATTTACAATGAGATGACTGATTGGAATCTGTGTAATGACTCTTTTCCTGAAAAGCTCTAAGTTTGAGGCAAGATTCAATACTAACTTCTATTGAGACAGAAACTTGAGAAAATATGATAAACACTATCTTTCTCTCATCCTGTGCATAGACCAACTACACAATAGTTTCCTCCAGATTACTTCTTAAAAACAGTATTCTTGGACTATATTAAATCCCTCTGTAATTCTCTATTATTTATGTGAATTATTTCTCACTGATGGAGAAAAAGGAAGAGTACAATTTTCTATTACTCATGCTGACTCATACCCTTAAGCACATACAAATACAAGATTTCTGCTAGGGAATGCATTTTGGTAGCCCTCTCCCCTATGTGTAGAATTATGTGCAAACACAGAATAAACTGAGCAAAACAATTTTTTCTTCATGAACTTGAAAGACATTTCATGAAATTAAAACCATGATTAATGTTATCTAGAAAAAGTAATTAATTACTAATTCATATTGATTTGTGTTACTTAATATTCATGATAAGTCTTTTAAAGCTTTGTGTTAGTAAATTAAGACAACATGAATGCAATTAAAATTACATAGCTCTACATTACATAGTTTTGGGATGAAAAAGTTATATTTTAAGTGGTTATGCATTCATAACAAGCTAGATTTTTATGATAAGAGAAGCATAAATAATATATAATATATAATATTTATAGATACCCCTATATTAAAAATACATTTTTTGACACAGCAAGGGCTGTTGAAATGAAAGAAAATTTTTTAACCATGAAAAGAAAAACTGTGTCATCTGCATGAATTCTCAGTGTGTATTAATAAGCCAGTATCATCTCTGCTTTGAGTTAATGGAGAGTTGTAGCAAATAAATTTTTGTTACTGAGGAGAAGTGGAAGATTTATCTCGCTGCCTTGAACACTTAGACTTCCTTATGGTGTTCACTTATTCTTCTTAATGGGGATTTAGACAATGTCTTTTACCAAACCGTTGGCTCAAGTCTGAGCAAAGTAATTCTATTTTTCATGCTCCAAACCAAAGCAGTCCAGTAATGATAACAATGCATAAAGGGATATTGCTATATAGCTTTTGCATGCAAATCAGAGACTGCATTGTATGAGCAATCCAAATAGCAAAACAAATTACGGCTATGGATCTCTGAAGACACTTCCCAGAATGTGAATGATATCTATGAACAGGCACACACAACAGCACTTGCAAGAAACAGTTCTTTACTCTTAAAACCTGATGCACACACGGAAAATATAGAGGCTGATTTTCTGCAGTACTGTATCTCAGAACGGGACCTGAAACAGTCACACAAACCTACTGTTTACACAAAGGTGTACAAATGAGACAATTGTGCCTCATCTAAATGAGTGCATTTATTACATCAAGCTACTGGCATTAGGTATGACTGCTAAAGACCAGGGAGACTCAGAAAGCATCTCCCAAGTGGAATATCTCAGTCTGACAAACACACATACACACATGTGCACACTACCAACACCAGCAGGGGAAAGAGGAGAGAGTTTTATGCCTCACAGAGATTTTGGCAGTTAAGCATGTGATGACACAAAGAGGTATTTTAGACACATAAGCAAAGATGAAGGACCAGAATACATCTTGGATATGAACGTGCTAAACTAAACCTGGAGTGGTAGATTAAAGTCATCCTGGAGGAGTTCAAAGGATATTTCTAGCTCTTTCAAGTAGAACTTAATTGGATGTGCAGTCCATCAAGAAAGAAGTGGTAGGACCCCAAACAGACAGGCATTAAGAAAGAGTGCAATAGATCTTTTGAAAGATTAAACAGAAGAGATTTCTGGTTTTAAAATTAAAGAGTTGCACAATGATTAGAACTTCTACTGTAAGAGGGAAAGAGGAAGATACTCTCTTCCCATCTCCTGCACCCATCTCCTGCTTCACTTATGTACTCATTTGCTACAGAACCATTCACATTAACAGAGTACGTGTTTCCTCTCTGTTTTTTATCAGTCTCACCGTTTGAGCTGTGTTGTTGTTTTTGAATATTTTGAATAAATGCTTTCCTCCAAACTGCATGAGTAAAATTTCAAATTTCATCGGTTTCCTTTAAACTTGACTTGAGTCATTCCTTGCCAGAAAAGTACCTTGACAAATGTCCTTCTGCCCTGGCATTTTTTATAAATTAGCAAGTAAATAAGTAGAAAGGGTGAGAAATCTTTAAACTACTCACTGTGGCTAACCTTCTGCCTGAACCATGGTAAATGCTGAATTCAGATCAGTTGCTCAGATCTTTGCCAAGTCAGCCATCCAAACACGGCTTCCACGGGGTCTCTGGGCAACATGTTCCAATGGAGATTGAACTACAACGCAAAAAAGTAAAAACTCTGTTCCTTCACTTAAAACAAATGGCAGTTGGCATATTTTATGGACTAATGTTGCATTCCAACTGATGTATAATTCCTAGGGTCACCCCCTGTACCTTATTCTTTAGCATATCTTTCAATTTTCACACTGTATTAATTATTCATATTAGAGATTCAGAGAATTCTCCAAAGCTCTTTCAAGATTTTTCAGCATACATTATTTGGAAAAGTTAGTTTGTAAATTTTAGCCATGATGTCTTCACTTCTTTGCCACAGCACTATACTGAATCTGTACTTATCTCTGATACAGATGCTGCACAGAAGCATTTATCAGAGTCCTGCAATGTTTTCAGTATCTAGCAATATGTGATCCATGGTGTTACTTGTTCTTAAAATACATTTAAAATTCTAATCTTTTTTCATTGTTTCCCCAAATGATTATGTGCATTTTAAACACATAATTTATAGGTCCATGAATTTTTATATCTCATTTTTATTAAATAATTTTTCATTTTATTTATTTTGGTCAAGTATGACAGCACCAGTTGTCTCTTAAAGCATATATATATATATATATATACATATACAAACCAGAGAATTTCTGTAATTACAAATATCTATGTATATTTATGTATATACAAACATTAAAATTGTACATATAGCAATGTTATCTAATGCCTCAGCATCAAATTCCTACAGACCTCAAATTCTGTTGATCATGAAATCACTAGAACTCAAGCAATCTTCTTCATGAAGAGTAAGTTTTTCACAGTAACAGATGAACTGAGTGTTGTTCAACAACTTCATCACACAGCACAGTGAGGAAATAAAGAATAAAGAAATATAGCTACAACATGGCAGAGTCATTTGGTGCAGTGAAAGAAACTGCACAAACAAGAAAAGAAACAAGTTTAAGAGAGGAAAAGCAGATAGCAAAACCAAAATGTATCAGTCATTTTAAAGACAGAAAAATTGCTTTCTGGATCAGAAATTTTATTTTCTTTAAAGTAGGATTTCAAGGTCTGCAGAGGGAAGCCTCTATCATAAGTAAAATTCTAGACATAGAGGAATTCAGTGAGATTTTTTGGCAATTTCTTTTTTAATACTGGTAATAATATTAATTTAAATAAAACAATTAGCTATAATAACCTTATTTCAATATAAACAAAGCAATAGTTAAATGCTTTTGCTACTTATCACTCAAGCTCTTCCTGCTAAATTTTAGTCTTTAGAGAGGCCCAAGTTGATATCTGTTCCATACCTTCAATCTCACAGATTATTTAGCAGAACTAAAATTCAACTGGTCTAAGCTAACTCATAGTTCTGTGATAAAATATAAGTAAAATTCATATTTTACAGAAGCCTATTAAAAAATCAGAATTAAACAATTGGTCTACATATATGCAAACCTGTACAGATTACCAACTTCCTTAAGTATTTCCATCAAGCATATTGGTCAAGATCCTACTCAATTTGGACTAAGTAACGTCACTGAGATTCGCTCTGTTAGTTGGAGCTTGGTGCTACCAACACTGAAATTGTGGGTTCACTCCACATACAGGCCCTTCACTTAAGAGATGGACTCTATGATTCTTTTGAGTCCCTTCCAACTCAGAATATTCTGCGATTCTCTAACTGCAAAATTTATATCCGTGATTAACTTTTTGATACTTACCAAAAATTAGTTCACTGCTAAAACACCCTTGCTGAATGCAACATTTGCCGTAAGAAATTATTCATTTCATATCTAGTAAACCATTCTACAATACCATTCTACAGACAATATCTTCAGTAACTCCTATAGAATAGCATACACAGAATTATAATATACAAAATGAATAGATTCTTAAGGAGCAGGTTTCCTTCAGACATTAGTATTTCTCAGGCATTAGTATTTCTCTTAAAATCTACTGTTTTAAAGGTTACATGTTTAATTTTTTATGGCATTGTGATCCTTAATCATCTGTGAAGCAATGGCATCTTGAATGCAAATATGCTGTTCCCTTTTTCTTGTTATAGCCCAACGGTATCGCAGCTGTAACTATCTACTGTCTGTAAGAAAAATTCTGTGATGATTCGGTCATATCAAACATGATATATTCCTTTGAACCCAATGGTAAAGTTTTTAAAAGTTGGTAAATATCTTTCCAGTAAATATCTCTAAGGCCTGACATAACCTTCCTTCTGGTAGAAAAGTATAAGATAGTTTTGATTGGCAAATCACTCAGTCATTGCAAACAAGCAGATAATACACATGGAGCATGGAGTACATGGTGCAATTTAGACGGCAAAAACTGTTTATAACTGTTAAGATAACCAAAGAAGAGTAACATTTTCATTGCATTCATACTGTGAAGTTAAAATGTAAATGGAGAACACAGGCTGCATATCCCAAATATTGGAAAAAATCTGATAAGTGTCCAGCAAGGTTTCTTGGAATGCCAAACTTGTATTACCTTCTGTGGTTAAAAAAAAATGTAAGCAGTAGAATTAATCGCAAATACATTTTTTAATTTGCTTTCATATTGAAAGCAGGAAAACAAAACACTTGCAAAATATTTCTTTTTTCTTAAGCAAATATGTGATCTTGGTGGATTTAATTACGTTGGTAGCAACTATACAGAACAAAACATGATATTATTAACAATGACAAGGCTAGCGTTAAGCTCTCATTAGGCTGCCACAGACTGCCATAGTACCAGAAACTTCGTGAGAAGCAGCAGCAAAGTGAGAAAATTTCCTGCATTTGTACAAAAAATTGCCTGATCATTCATTTGAGAATACTTTGCTGACATAAATTTCAGATAGTTTTATGTAGACCAACCCCTAAGAACTGAACATATATGTGTCTTTTCTCCAAGTTCTCTTCTATAAATGATCTTGTGATCAAATGATATGTTTGATCATACCACAATGAAAAATCTAAATAAATCTTTAAATATTGTGATTCTGAAATAATCTGACTACGAAGTGTGTAGAGCAGAAGTAATCTGTGCCCAACCTTTTCAAATAAAGACTTCACTCCTATGATATCTCCGACAGTACCAGAAGGTTTGGACAGTGTCTGGCAAAGGTGATGCTACCCATGTTTATATAAACAACTTCCCTGATGCATTCATAGCATGCAAAAGTACTCATAAATCACATTCATAAATCTGGTGGCAAAATTCCTGAGGACACCCATCCATGGGTTGATCAGAGCAGTTGTGATGATTATAGTCCATAGACCTGAAACTGTCATAATATATAACAGATAAGTCTTTCTTTTTTTTCTTTTCCCACAAGGATAGAATGGCCTTGCTGCATGGCTGGATCAGATTCATCCAAATGATTTATTTTTTAGATCAGCCTGAAAGGCTTGTCTCTTTAATAGAGAAGGAAAAATTTATCTGAGGGCTAAATTGTGGGAGAATGCATTATCTTCCCTTCAGCTTTTTTGCACTGAAAAGTTAGACTCACACTTGCAGAATACCATGGAGGTCTGAACTAGGAATCACCTAGCCAGAATCTGTTTCCTCAGAAAACCACTATTAGGGCTAAAAAAGCACACAAAGCACTTAAAATGTGAACCAGCAGTACCTGAGAGATAGTGTTTGTCTGAAAAAACAATGAACCCTCGAAGCCCATTATATACACACATATTAGGATAAAGGGAATATCTATATCCCTTTTTGAGAAGAACATTTCCTCAGATGTTTCCCTATAGCAACTATGAATTTAATAGCAGAGCTAGAAAGTATAACTTCTGTGTGTTGGAAGGGAAGTTGCTCTGAAACAAGATTAAATTACAGGCACCATCAAATCTCTGTAGCTAAATGAAACTGGACAACATATCTTGTTTGGGTAGCACTTAAAAACACAAATACTTAATAGAATTTGTATTCATGATGCCTATATATTTTCAAATGGCTAAACTCTAGGGAACTCAAAGTGAAGCACTCTACATGGAAGGAAATTGACTTGAAGGGTAGTGCAGAAGGTGAAACATTTTAAAAGAATTATTGGTATGCATATGATATTTGCATTTCCTATTAACCTTCACTTGCACAAGCAGAAAACCTGCTTCAAAATGGTGAAGGGCTCAGTTCAATTTGCCTTTTTATAAAATTTAATTTAACCAAAAACCTGCAAGAGAGCAGAAGCTGAAACAAAGTCTATTGCTGATTGGTTTAATGTGAGGAACCTGAAATTGATGTTGACATTTTGCCTGCCTGGAGCAATCACTACACTGCATCTCTTAATTGGCTACGCAAGCCTCTCTCCCTCTCTCACACAGCAGTAAACTCAAGCTTGCAGCTGCAGGAATCTCCTATTGTAAATACTTACATGGCCAAACCAATTCAGCTAACAAAAGACTCCCCTTCCTGGGTAATCCAGTTAGCCAGTTAAATAACTGTGAGCTCTGCATAAGTTCTTGGTAACTTTCTGTATTGTGTGAGAGCATGAAGTATGACATTATTAGCTTAATGTGCAGCTTGGAAAATGTATAAGGCATTATGGTACAGTCACACTATTATCTACTAGATTGAGCCAGGTTTATTAACAGTGACAACCATTACAACAATAAAAGGCATGCAAAACCAAATTCAGTTATCAGACCCTTATGGGAGGTTTGCAATCATATTAGATTATTTTCTTTCTAAAAGGCTTACATTTAGAATTTTCCATTAAAATGACCACTTTCATTGGTTTCACTCTGTCTTTCTGTTAGCACCTAAAAAAGTAAAGCAAATATCTTTTATTTTATATAGACTGCTTTTGTCTGATGACAGCATCTACAGTCTGTCAGATAAAATTGGAGGCTGCTTTAAAAATTTTTTATGAAACCTTTCTTTTTCCTTAAAACTTCAAAATAAATTCCTTCTTGCCTGCAAATTCGAACACAAATCACTGTCTCTGGTATAGAGACTGTCAATATGGGTGCAAAAAATATCTCATAGGAAATGTGTAAAAATTATTAGATTGGGAACTGTCCCTACATGGAAGTTCAGCTTCACATTTTTTCCTCTTCTTGTCAATATAGTTCTGTGCTTCCCCTACAAAAACAATGAGGAGAAATCCAACCAAACAAAATCCAAGTAGCTCCTTCCAATACAAGGCTATTTTTCCCCAGCAAAATGAAACTCTAAATAGCCTTGTCATAGCTGCACTAGTAGTTCACGGATATTTAACTGAATGAATGTTTGTGTAAAGGTCCATTTACATCAGATATAAATAAAGAAAGATTGTTAGTCTAATCCTAAAGTACAAGGCTGTTTTCCCAGAGACACATGTATTGATTGTCGTAAATTATTACTCAAAATATTTTGTTTGTGAAAGTGACTAAGTTTACAAAGTTACATCAGGCAGTAAGGAATTTTAGGTTGTCATAGCAACAATTTTTTTTTAATTGCTCATAATAGAGACCTTTACCACAAATATTTGGGCTTTACCACTTTAAAATGAGGTTACTTAATAAATTAGGAAATTAACCTCCTACATAAACACCACAAAGGACAAATTAAGTTCTTTTTGCTTCTGTCCGTAACTTTTCTTGGCAGAACTTTCTGTTCAGAGCTCTTCAAAAATTTACATTGCTTTGCAACCTCTTAGAAGTAGAATTTGGAGATTTTCATCTCCAAGATCTCCAAGATCTGCTTCACTATCAGATATCACAAAACTTATTCAAGTTATTTGAGGTGGAAGAGAAAACCAGAGTTTTTATTAAAAATGTTGCCAGCATGAAATCAAAACAGAATTCCAATATCCTAAACTCTAGCTACATTATAGATCTTATATAGACCATATAGATTATATGGTTATAATAAATAACCATAAACAGGTCTTCTACCATAATCACATATAGTGAGCTGCTTTTGAATGTGTCTCCTGAAAACCTAGTCAACAAATGCTGAAAACTTGAAAGGAAATAGGAACATTGGCAAAAAATGTAACATTTACAGGCATTGCTGGAGTGATAACTAGAATAGTCAGGTTATTTCATTTGGCCACGACACATTCATGCATGTATGCCAGTGCAGTTAAATGAAAAGGCTTACACCTGGGAACTATAAATACAGGTCTCACCTCCATAAAGGGGAACTGCATTTCAGGTATCAGCAAGGAAGGCACGGCAATTTTGGTAAGTGAGAGGCGAAAGATGAGGCCATAATAAAACAATTTAATTTAGTCTGTAATTATATTTTGAAATTACTGCTCAGACAATGAAGAGTGTCACTAGAAGGGGCTGTTGTGTAGAAGCTTCGTTGTGTATGAGGGCAATTCACAATTTGCTAAAGCTAGACCCAGCTGTCAAAATAGGAGATTTCTTTTAGGAAGTTGTAATTTTCCTATGTAAATGTATTGCACCAATGAACTATTACAATTACCTTCAGTATCTCACATATCTCCATTGGCTGAGGTAGGTTACATGTCTAAAAATGTGGGGTTTGGTTCACCAGATATCATGGGATTAAAACAGCAATCTCTTGGTAAGACATTGCTAACAAACAAGAGATTACTCTAAAGTAAAACAATAGTCACCCATACATTTTTAAATCTAGTAATTTATAAAAGATGGGTATAAAGACAGTGATTCAAATTATGCTGTTTAGCTGGTAAGGGACAATTTAAGATAAACACTCTATGACTATTTTGATTGCTCTCCCACACTTGTTCTCTGGCAAACTCAATGTCTTCTGTAGTCTTTCAGGAAAATCTTAGAAAGATATCATCCTAAAAGCATGACTGAAAGAGAGCCTCCAGTGTTTCCAATCCTTTTGACAGCTGTGACATCTGTTTCACACCCTTTCATTAAGTAAGCTGTGAACACTATTGACCTAAATGTGATCTATATACTCTTGTCTTGGGCCATCTTAATAAAACAGGGTTCAATTACTCTGACAAGATTTTTTTTTCTTCTTACTACAATCACTTCAGCTAAAGCACCTAATTTAGAAATATATAGAATTTCTATGTATTAGGTACAAATATAGACTTACACAAAACATTTTTTGTAATCTAGGTATGGGGGGAAAAAAATCCGAGTATTTTGTTGTCTCTTGCTGTGGACTTTTTTGTCCCAGCCAGCATCTCACTACTACGCTGGAGGAATAAAATAATTAAATTGTATAGAAATTGTTTTATTCCTGTAGGTTGTAGCTAATTTTGGTGTTCTTGAATGCAAATATTGATTTATGATTAATTCAAATTGCTTTTGATTTCCTAGGCTATCCTCCATTTATGACTTAATGCAGTCAATTTACATTTTACATTTTAGGTAAAAATAACTGTCACCATTTTATACAGGTGGTGTAGAACAGGAAATAAAACAGAAAAACCTTTCAGAGGTCAGAAGGGAAACAAGAAGGAAAAGCAATTGGTGGGCAGGAGCAATGATTACAAGGGTTTCTCGTTCAGGAAGATATATGAATATTAATGTCAGATGTGAATGCCTATTGTATGAAGATTTTGGAAGCTATGTGCAGTTGGAGTGGGTTGCTGTCCTTAGAACAGAAACCCGTTTGAAAATGAAAAGTTCAATGCATCTAATGGTTTGTTTCTCCTTCACCCAGAGGTTTAAGCCATAGGACTGCCCTTTATGTAGTTCAACAAAGCAAAGCATCGCTCTTGAGAGATATGCAAAGATCTTGACATTGTCTTACACTCTCAGTTTCAAACCCAGGCCAACTCTTCTCAAGAAAAATTGAAAATCTTTTCTCAAGCCAAAAGATGTCTAGGATAAACTTTCCCAAGAATATCTGAGATATTAAAGAAATTCACAATTTCCTTGTGTTCTTTTGATAATAATAGCAGTAATGAAAAACAATAATCCTCACATATACTGTTTGTTGTGAATAGTGTGTCTAAATAGAAATGTATTTCCTCTAAGTGTGAGATTTTAGGTATTTTAAGCTCTACATTCATTAAAATGCTTCTCATTGACCGTATTCAAAAGCAAAATTGGTCGGCTTTTAATCCTCACAAATACTTCTCTGCTGGATATATTGAGGCAGGGACTACTCCACGATTATTCTGATAAATCTGTATTAAAATCATTTAAATAGTCTGAAACTTTTAACTGCAAATACAGGAGAAAATAGAATAATCTTTGAATACCAGACACCAAGTGAATTTCAGTTTGATTTTTCATGGAGAGATAATATAATAAAGCCATCAATATTTCATTAACACTGAAAAACTCACAGGCATGTTGTCAAAAGCAACATATTTTCTAATGTAGAAAAGTAATTTTTTTTTAAAAAATTAGTTATTATTTATCTCATTTGGATGCATTAACAGCAAAATGATTCTTCCTGATGATTTTTAAAGTCATATTAATAAAACCTGATTATAAATAATAACAAACAGCAACCATAACAGAGCAAAATAACATTCAGTGAACTCTTATCTTTCACTTTAAAAAGCTTTGTGTTCACCACAGTGCAACTGAGAAATCTACAAAAATATTAATTAGATGGACGTGGAAGAGAAGACCAGTATCAATATAAAAGGCTGAGATTCAGTTTCTCAATACAAGCTATCCAAGTACAATGATTTTACAAATTTGACCCCGAAGCATGGTAAATAAATGAGTTCTTGTGACACAAAGCAGTATTTCAAGCTTTTCATACACTCAGATAAACATCTCTGCTTCTTCTGTGATATCTTAAGTGATATCTGTTTTTTTAAACTATGCTATAATAACTTTCCAGAATATTACAAAGTATGTATTTTATTTTAAATATGTAATTGAATGCTTAAATGATGTTCTTTTGGTTTCAAATTTGTTTGGAAGTTGTTCTTGAAAATGAGATCACAGAGGAAATATGAGACAGAGATGTGAATACAGCATATCAAATTGACAGTTTTCTATACACACTCTGCTTCTACATTTCTTGATTCATTGCAAGAACAGAGGCTTCATGGTAATCTTTGTTGCAAATGTATAACTCCTAACTTCACTATTCAAGTCCACAGTAGTTTAAAAAAAAAGTTGAATATGATTGCCAGTTCACTTAGTAAACTGACAGAACATTTAGGAAATTACATGACCTACATGAAACTCATGTTTGAATTACATGGCACAATAATTTGCCTGTGTCAGTCTACTGACTGGCATTTCTTTATGAAAATGACAAGTCAAAGTTTGCAGTTGTATCTCCATCTAAAAGTAAGAAGCCATTTTCTCATCTTTATAGTTGCAACACACATTCTCAACAAATATGAATCAGGAATAACCAGAGAATGATGTCTGTTAGTTTTAACTGGTATAATAAACCCTAGTTATTAAAATGCCATTTCTTCCCATACCTCAGTGATTCTTTGAATCTTTGATGTGCAATATTAGCTTATATGAAAATGTGTTTCAAATCTCAGATTCCATTCATACAAACCAATATGGAAACGCTGTACCATCCTTTGACCTTTTAGCTAAAGTCAGGTTTTATAAAAATGCTGAAGTTGTTGATCACATGGATAGGAACAAAGTACCCCTGAGGCTCATCTGACTCTGCAGTGAAACCGTTTAATGACATAAGGCACCAAAAGCTAATATTATAATAAAGAACAAATGTTTCTTAAATGTGTAATGTCCTAAATAACTTCAGCATCAAACCACTTCCAGTATCAGTAGGTGAAAACAGGAAACGTTATCCAAGAAAGCAGAGAAGAGGCAGAAGAATTGTATCATTGAGTAATTACATGGTTTTGGAGCAGCTCAGCTTTGTGGCAAATCACAATAGGCTGAAAAGTCCTGATTAGAAAATTACTATCCTTCCTGTGGGAATAAAAGAGAGGCAGGCTTCTATAGAACGATTCAAGTTTCAGGAAGACTTAGCTCCCACTGAATGAGCTTGTCTCTTGCCTTACAAAGCAAGACTACCACAAAGAGCTCCTGAATTTAGTAACTAAGGCTAGATAGAAGGAATTGAGACCTGCCCTTTACTTTTCACTTTCAATAGGTTTTTATTATTTATGTTTCCTTTTTTTCTCCAGTATTTGTTTAGCTAGTAGAAATTAGGGTTATTTTGACATGAATTCACAGTTAAATGAAAGTAATTCTCCAGCTCTTCACCTACGAGAAAAAGTTGAAAAATTTAGTGCTTCTTCAAAATTGGTATTAAAGTCAAAATAATGTTCATGACTGCAGAAAATCTCATACTCACTGTAGTGGTATAACCTTTCCCCCTTAACAAACTCTACAACCAAATTAAGGGCTTCAAATTCAAGACTTAATTATTGCACCTTGCTCAGCAATTAAAAGGGAATTGCAAAATAGATACTATGGCATATGTCATAATTAAACAAGCACTTTACAATAGTATTTTTGCTCCTTTTTATTTTTTTATAATGATGCTGATCAAAGCAATAGTGAGAAGTGAAAATCGTCTTTAAATAGAGGTGCCTAACCTTCAGCACAGAACTTGCAGCTTCTTAAATCAAATCAAATCTTTATGAGACTAGAAAATTAATTATAGCACTATGTTTTTATGGATATGAAATGTAGAAGTAGTGCTGTGGTGCATAATAAGACAATTTTAAGTCTCTAACTTATATACAGGCATCTCTTTCATCGCAGATGGAAAATATGCCTGTGGAGACAAGTATGTTGACAACTGTATTCTGCTCTAAAAGCTTTGAAATTAGAGCTGAAAACAAGTAACTTTAATGGCTCTGGGATAGTATTGGGATCACCCCAGACAAGACAAAGTGAGTGCATTATGGCAAAATTAAACTCCTTTCCACATTGTACGGTGGTACATATGTGCAGTACATGTATTTGTTTGAAGACAATTCTCTTATGCTGTTTCAAGAAGGGAGTGGTTATATTTAATCACTACTTTGGTTCTAGTTTGAGACTGTTATTCCAGTATCACAATGCTTCCTCTAAGACCTGCAGTTAACTTCTGGAAATGCTCAGGAAAAGTCTTGATTTTCTTTTATACATTGAACTCTGCCAGAAAGCAAGACTCAGGACAATTTTCTGATTTTATCACAACATTCTTCAGTAATTTAACAACTGAATCTTATTTTTTTTCATTTAAAAATGCATGGTAAATACAATTTTGCAAGATGACTATGCTTTCATACTAACAGTGAAGATCTATATATTAATTACATTTCAGTATAAACCTCTTGGACCCCCTCACAATGATTTGATTCCATAGAGGGTGCCCCACACCATAGCTCAGAGGCAGTAGTATCAGCCAGGTAAGTCAGTGGGAAACTGTAGCATCCATTTTATATAGGTTTATGATGACACATGCTCTGTGTGACATAAATAGTCCCAGAGTACTGAAATGCAGCTAACGGTAGAAATTAACAAGAACAGTATTTCTAAAGTAAGCTACATCCAACTTATGCAGGTGCACAGAACCGACAAGTGCTCAATATTTAGAGGAGAAAGTAAAGAATATCCTGCTTAACTTGAAAATGCCATTATTATTCATAACAGAATACAATGATGCATAAAACTAAACTTTAATCAGCAGCACACACCTCTTTAATGGCAAATGACCCCGCATGGAAGAAAGCAAGCCATCCCCTGAATTGAAAACAAAGCTTCCTTTTATCTTGTTCAATTTCAGACCCACTAATGATCACTAAAATCCTAGGTAGCTAATGGTGTGAAACAATTTAAGTGCTAATCAGACATCAGTTAAAAAAAAAAGCTTACTGAAACCTGTGGTGGTGATGTCTAATCTGTGTTCATTTGTGATCAAATTCTATCATGACAACGCAGTATTGTCATTGAAAAATTAGAAAATCCTTTTGTGTGCAACATTAAAGCATCGTTTGTATTGTTTTGAGGGATAGATCAAGCAAAGGGGAAAACAAAAAAGGAAAAAAAGCCAAGGAAACATAAGAAGGCATAGGAGGAAGTCAGAAACTTGGATGTGTCCCCCCAGATTTTGGAATAGGACTAGAAAGATCATTTACCTAGAAAGTAAAATGTCAACCTGGGTAATGTCAACCTGAACTGTTGATGTCAAATTTTCAAATACTGATTACCCAGTAATATATTTTGTGAAAACTTAGCAGTTTGGCAAACTTCTGAGCAAGCCCTCCTGGCACAGCATGTACCAAGCACCTGTGATATGCCTATGGGCTCATCAGGAAGATTCTACCAATGTGACTGCTACTGCTTGGCTATTGCCAATTGTTCTATATTTCAACACAGGTGAATACATCTGCAAATATTTCAGAAATCTACAATTTACACAAAAATCATTGTACATATTTGTTTTCAGAAGGTGCTTTTTGTGACAATCATAATATTTAACTACAACGACCTTCCTCAAATATTTAGGTAATTTTTCAAAAATTGGAAATTTGGTAAGTGTGACAGTAGAATAGTCAGTATTAGATATTGTTTGCCCTTTCCTCAAGGGAGTGAATGAAAGCTGCTTTTCCAGATGGACCTGTTGAATGAAGACATTGTTGAAGTGGATTTCACTATACATTGAGAATTGCAACTTTCTGATAAACATCTTTTTATTGAATCACTTCAAATCACCTAAAATATTCATCTCTCTCTAAAGTTTTTTGCGGCCTGACTCAGGAACTTCTTGTAAAGATGAATGAAGACAAGCTGAAATTCCCGTATGTGACTTTCAGCCTAAAAGAATACAAGGAACTGTCTAACAAAAGACTGTACTTAATTTGTCTCAGATTAAGTTCTTTCCTGATATTTTCTATGGAAATAAATGCACTATGTCATTCGTCAGCTCTTGATTCAGAACACCAACTGTTGAGTAAAGCATACACACACATTTCTTGAAGTGTTTTTGTTGCATCATTTAATTCTACTGTAGGATAAAGGATTACTATTATTACTATCATTATCATTATTATTATTATTATTATTATTATTATTGTTACTCTGGGATCACTATTGGAAATGCTGTTCAATCTGCTTATATATTCATATCACTAAATTCACCTCTGTTCTACTTCAGAGCTACATAGAAGAAGGAGAACTGAAGAATTGTCCTTCCCCAAAACATTATAAGTAGTAGACTTCAGATCACAGACTAAAAGGAAAGAAAAATAAAAGCAAGCACCAAAATACTAACCAAAAAATTAGCCCTGACACAATTTCTTTATTACTCAATTTTATATTCTCTAAGCAAACCAAATCCTACACCCAAATATGCTTCAGAAAAAGATGCTCTGACATCCACTGGCCAATTTCAGATTATGTAGTATGATCAGATAACTAACAAAAACTTTTTGATGCCCCCTGGCTGTTCTTGGATAGGTACATTACTAGAAAGTTGGGAATTATTTTTGGTACATCCAGGCAAAGAAATGATTGCAAATAGCAAATGGCAAAGGAGCCAATGCAGTGGCATTAAAGACAGCTTTAGCCCCAGTATGGTCAGGCACTAAGACAGTCTAGTTTGAAATGACACAGGTTCTGAAAACCATGCAAGAGAAGTGAACAAAGAAGCCTAATCCTTAGTTGCTCTTCAGAGCAGAAGACAGTAAAAAGCAATTCCTCTGCAAAGTATTCAAGGTCATTTCTGTGAAAAACACTTTGATGTGACAATAATGCAGGGTGCCAGCGGAGAACAGGGAAAGCTGAACACGAACTCTGATTTTGAGAGGCACATACCCCTTGGTGACCCTTTTGTGTTGTTGTGTTTTATAAAGCAGAGCAGAACCACAACTCTCAGATGGCTAACAAGGGATATGTCCAGATATTTGGGAAAGCAAATTAAGGACAAATTCAGTGGATGGATGGAAGAAAACAGAACTTTGTCCACTTGTCCACCATTAACATGTCTGTTACAAAGCATGATCTTGGACTGCTGAGATAGGTAACTTCTCCATAACCAATGGCTCTCCCTCCATTAGTTATTTAAGAGTATAAACCAGAATAAACTAAGGCCAGCTAAATCAAGTGAGAATATAATCTTATTTTTAATATATATATCAATAAACCTTTCAATAAATAATGACTATTTGTATGCCTAGACAAAAAAACAACCTTTAATCTGAAGGTCTAGCAGTAAAGAGGCCAACAACTAGAAGGCAAAATTTCCATTGAAGTAGAAAAAAAAATTTCTGTTACTAAATCTAAGATATGACTAGGTTCTTGAGATTTATTAAACTGTGAAAAACAGGATCTGAAGATAGTCATCTTAGTCATTTCTTTGACAGGGTTCCTGATACATGCAAAAAAAAAAAAAAAAAAAAAAAGTGTTCCAAATGATTTATTTCATACTTTTTGTCATGCACTTTGTTTTTATTTTTTTAAATAAAATTTTCTGAAGAGCAGCATTTCTTTACAAATAAAGAAGGTAATTCATATTCAGATAAATTTTGCTTGCTAAAATCACTTTGTTGGCTAGGATATTTGAACATGAAGTTATAGAATCATTTGGACTGGAAAAGACCTCCAAGGTTATTAAGTCCAAACTTTGACCAATCAGCACCTTGTCAACTGGGCACTGAGTGCCATATCCAGTTTCTTGAACATCTCCAGGGATGGTGACACCCCTGAGTTGGGCAGTCCGTCCCAATGCTTGCCAACTTTTCTGCGAAGGAATTCTTCTTGATGTCCAGCCTGAACCTCATCTGCTGCAGTGTCATATCACTTCTTATCCTGTCAGTGGCTGCCTGTGAGAAGAGGCCAACCACCACCTGGCTATAACACCTTTCATGTAGTTACTTACATCAGCAAACAGGAATAAGGTCACCCCTGAGTCTCCTCCTCTACTGGCCAAACACCCCCAGCTCCCTCAGCTGCTCCTCACAGGACGCACTCTCCAGACTCTTCACCAGCCCTGTTGTCTTCTACGGACTCACTCCAGCACTTCTTTCTTGAAGTGAGGGCCCCAGAACCAACAAACTGCTGAGGTGCAGCCCTACTGCCCTACTTCCCTGGTCCTATTATGGATTATTTATGAAAGGCTTTTATTTTGGCATGTGTGTTTTTATATAATAACTCTGGTTTTGGTCAGTTAGTAGATGACAAATGGCTCCCAATGATTTTTCATAAAAGGGAATTCATTGGGTAATAAAGCTACCATTATCTGTTCGCATCAATCTGTTAGTACAGTGTAAGAAATACAAAAATAACAGTCACTGAAAATGTCTGTTATTCATCCTTTCAGATAAACTCATATAAGAGACACCTAGCCTAAAAGACAACACCTGGTTATTCCCCAAGCATCTTAAACTCCTTTCCAACATGAAGCACATAAAGCAAAAAAAATATTAGTGTGACAATATCTCAACTTTTCCAAATATTCAGAATTATTCTCTTATTGCAAGTCTCTTTCTGAAAGATATAAAAAAGCAGTGTACCATTTTTATTTTACAGACCAAGAAATGAATTATAGATTGTCTGTTCTGTTGTACCATGTGATAAATTATCTGGGCAATTGCAACAGAGCAAATTATTATTTTTATTTTACTGTGTGTATTGTGAAGACAGAACAGTTTTCTGAATTTCTGAATTTCATATTAACCCTGTTAAATACAAGCAAGGACACAGTGTCAAAGTTCAAAACATTTCCATTTCCTACACTTTCATATTTATTAATACTTTTCCAAATATTCACAATGGAATTTCATCATTGCCTTGAAAAGTCAATACACAGTTTACCTTTCAGCTATAAAATAATGAGAGACAACAGAAAAAAAATTTATATGTTAATAGCTTTGGGCATATGTGGCTACAGATCTGCAACAAATAGAAAATAGATCCTGAAATTTCTCTTCCCAAAGCTGAGTTTTCTTAGGCAAATTTTATGTCTTATTCAATACCATATGTTTTGTCTGTCATAACTGTATGGGATAAAACATTATTCTCAGAAAATAAGGTTTGGGAATAGAAAGTAGTCTTACGTGCTTTATAATCTATTGATACTTTAAAAAAATATATTTCACAGTTTTTCTAGTAGTCCAATAGTGAAGCAACTTATGTATAGATTCAGTAAATTCAAAAATTGACTAAGTTCTTTATATACCTTAAACAAAACTGAACTTTAGACATTTTTGATCTTGTATCAAAATAGATGTTTTGATATATACAGGAGTTTGCCTCAAAAAATCTAATTCTGGAAAAGGAATTATCTCATTATCTGGACTCAGGTACAGAATTAGCAATTTAGAAAATCATGGGAGGAAGGAATACCTGTAATATTTCACCCATTTGTTCTTGTCTAACTCCAAATGCTGAGTATACTGTCTGAATGAGCATACTGTCTGAAGAAGAATGCTGCATGATTTCCCTTGCAGGTAGGGTGAATCTTTAACTTTCTTAAACTGTCTAAATCTTAAAGGAATCCCATTTCCCTGTTCATTTTAATGGTAAATTTCTGAAGGACTTTTCCTACAGTCATGTAGGCTTCTCCAGACATGTTAGTAACGGGTTTTCTCCTGCTTAAAATAAAAACTTGGATATTCATCCAATTTGAGACTTTCTTGAAGTATTGAAATCATTATAGAATTCTCATACTTGATAAAACATTTCAAGCTCTTTCCATTCATGTTTTATTGAAGTTGCAATAGAAATGTAGTTGGAACAAGACATGCTAGTTCCCATATGTGGAAAGCACTTGCTACTTAGATTTTATATTCTTTATATTCCTTACATTTTGTTCTTTTTTCAGCATTTCATTGCCAGGAGGCTGAGTGCTAAAAGGGAAACCTTGACCATTATGACACTTCAGCAAGGAAAATATGAACATGAAGTAACATTATTGATTTTTTATTTTTAAGGTGTGAAAATCAGTGTAGATCAGAATAACTGGAGGGAAAAAAAAAAAAAAAGCAAAGAACAAGTAAATAACAATCCCACCCCCATGTTCCTTTGTATAGTTTTTCCTTACTTTGTTTTAAACAGTGTTAGTGAAAAAAAAAAAAAAAAAAACCACCAAAAAAACCAACCCTTGTTGTTGTGCTTATGAATATATCTCTTCCAACTTTTTTTTTTAATTTTCCCAATCCATTACACAAAATCTCTCTGTTGCAGAATAGCAATTTACACAAGACTCTCAGCATAAAGGTCTATTATTAGATAGATGACTCAATTTACCTAGCTTTAAAAAACATAGTTTTGAGTCTCTCATCAGTTTACTTTATTTTACCTTGTTTTTTTTTTTTTTCCTACGCCTACTAAGAAGAAAATTAATACTTTCTCAGCTTAAACCAAGACACCTACAAAGAAAAAAGAATAAACACAACTGTATAAAATGCATTATTACAGTGACTATAGAAGTTTTTAAATACTGTAAACAATTAAAATATTATCCTGAAATAAAATTAAGGTCTAAACATGAAAAATGCTCTATTATTTGCAGTACTTCTACATATTATTTGTAAATCAGAAAGGACTTTCATATTGCTTACTAGTCATATTGATGACACAAAATATGGAAAATGGCAGTAAGTATGATTTCTCTCTTAGTTTTTTATGTGGCTGTGCACCATTCACATTTTTTGGCACATTGGGAATTTGCAATGCCCCTGGTGCTTAGGATAACTGAAATCAGGTGATTCTAAAGGGCCTAGCTGTGTATAGAACCATAGCTGAATAATTCTTAACTAGTCTGTGTGGGAGATTTTCTTGAGAACTTGGACAAAGAAAGACTTTCAACTCCACCTGCCTCAGGATCAGGCTCACCTATAGCCTCATTTGGAAGACAGTGTCTCCAAAATAGCCTTCTAACACCATAGGAAAGCATAATCTGAAAAGTCATCATTTCACTGGCCAATCCAAAAACCCTTGTTCAGTATGCTGGCTCACTCCTCTTGAACTATGTACCAAAAGACTTGGAGTTTACAGAGACCATAAATTGTCATGTTATTTGAGAACAAATATACTGTCAGAAAAGCAAGATTCATGAAAAAGAAAACTATCAATGCTTAGTAAGCCTAATTATGCTGTTTCTACCTATAAAATATATAAAAATTGGACTTTGAGGTGCTGGGAGAATATATTGATGGATTTAACACTGTGCATCAACCCTTCCTCCTATGTACTACCTCAACATTGACAATTTGTGCTGGCAGTGAAAGAATTTCTGTCTAGGCAGATCTTCAGTATATCTCACTGAAACCATTTCCCAGAAGAACGTGAAAGCTGTGAGTACTTTAAATTTGTTTGTAATGATCCTACAGGATTTATATTCCTGAATAGCCTAGGGGTGCCAGGAAGGAAGTTAGTGGTAAATGGAACAAGTCACAGTGTGAAACATTTCAGCACTGTCTTTACCAACTAGTTCATTATCTCTTAAAGGGTTGAAAAATACGAAGTCTGTGGAAGGTATCACTACTAAAATTGAAGTTGTCATTGTAAGCCATCCTTGAAAAACATTTTCTTTGAGTGACTTCATGTAACTGTGTCTGAAGGAGCACTGAGCAGGATAAAACTAGTAGAAATGGAACAGTACTCTCTGCTTTCAGCCTTATAATTTGGGGAAAAATAGAAACTCCCACGCACATGATAGATTTCAGTTGGTCAGCATATCACTGTGACCTGTTTGTAACATATTCCTTATATAACCACTATGCAGTGACATTTTTCAGTAGGCTGGAATAATATATAATGCTGCAGTAAAAGTAAGTTCTACTTTATCTGTGTTTCAACAACTGAGATTTATATTTTACAGCATGTTAATTATGGCTATAAAGTTCAACTCGCTTCCTGCAAACAAGTCCAAAAAAACCAACCATAAACACACAGCAAATGGACTGTGCTAGTGGGACCAGGGCCGCATGTGGGAACACATCACAAGTACCTGAACAAGGCTGAGGAGTAGAGGTCATGAAACCTATTAAGAGCTGCAAAATTTCTTCTGGAGGCTGAATTTTTGTGGACTGGCAATAAATACTTTTATCTTCTTGCTAGATTGGAGCGAGAGAATTCACAGTAGAAGACAGTGGACAGTCTCCAACAGCTCCACTGAAGATCTCCTATATGGACATGCTTGTGATACTGTGCCATTTACACCTTAAGAAACAATTATGGTTACCTTCATGTCTGTACATTCTTTCTTAGTGGCTTCAGCTAACCTCTTAAACAGAGAAGAAAATTTTTTGTTGACAGCTTTCCTTAGGTTTCTTAATGACATCTAGAGGGGGAGATAAAATCCTTCAAATTTTTGTTATTTCTTGTGAAAATTTAAAGCATAAAATTGAATTACAAGCAGAAAAACTGAGTGTTAAAATATCACAGAAAGTCATGTTACCTATATTTATATTTAACATGTGAAGAATAGAGTATTCTTAACTAAACTACAGTAAAATGAGAATAACCTACTGACAAGAATATTGCATCAAATAGGTACACATATCATTAAATCAATAAAGACAATGTAGTACCAACAATCTGAAAGAGAAATAATGTGAGCAGGAGCAAAGTCAATCCTATAAAAATGATCCAGTATTCAGGAAGAGATTTTTAATGAATTTTTAAGGGTTTCTAGAAAGCCTCTCCAGGACTTTTCTCCAGAAAGGAAAGTAAATAAGCATGTGGCAGTTTACATGTGCTATCAGAGCCTGAACACAATGTGTTGAGTGTTATTGCTTTGTATTTTGAAAAGTATACAGGAAATGCATGCCAAATAGAATCACATTCATTTAAAACAGATTGAGAATGCCTTCAAAAGTAGCACACTCCTTTCAAAACATATAGTATGAATCCTTGTGTCCAGATATGACAATATTGATACATAAATAGGAAATAAATGGCAATAATCCAAGACTGTAAGGAAACCTACTACTCTTGGCTATTCAGGAGTAGCTTTGAATTCTGTAATGACACCAGTTCCTCTGCTGACTTCTGTTCAGACAGTCTCTTTCAAAAACTGTAATTGCAGGATTGTCAGTCTTTACATGGGAAGAATTTGTACTTCCATTGTACGATGACTTAGGTTATAAATACAAGTATGGATTTTGAGCACAAATATAAATTCATTCAAAAAAAATTTATATTTTTCTGAAGTATTATTTAGTAAATTTTAAACCAAATTCAACTGGTGATTCCAGAAAAATCAAAGGAATAGAAAACAAGCAGTAAAAGACACCTCAAAAATCAAGAATTTGCTGAACACAGGAATGTGGTGCTGGTTTTGATCCATTAGAGAGGAAAAGTTTACCAATTCATATTAAGTAATTTTGAGAAAATAATTATTATGCTCTTCATCTACCTATGTAGATAGCAGCATGTGTTTAGATGAAGAGCAAAATATTTAATTATTGGATTAGGAACTAATTTTGACATAGTTAAGAATACATAGATCCAATATTTAAACAGATATATAGAAAATGCTTATCTGTCAAGGAGTAGAGCTTAATTTTATCTGTACTTATGAAAACAAAATTATCATTTAGTTCTTGCTATTTACCAAAGGTTTATTGAATTTTTAAGGCATGGAAATCCTACATTAGAAATCTATGATCCTTAAATTGGAATCTGAAATGATTAAATTGCTTGCAGACATAAGTTCTCTCATGTAGATTCCCTGGATGCTTTGCTCTACTACTCCTCAATTTGGATATTTTTTTCAAAAATGTGTTTATAGTTTAGGCAACTAATAGGGTCTTTAATTCTGTTTCTGCTCCACAAATTTATTTTAACTACTATTTACATCCAGATATGTGCTTCTAGGGATCCTCTTTTTCATTTTCAAAGAAAATATATTAATTCTAAGAAAACAACCCAAAAGGAATTGAAAATTAAGCATTTTACTCCCTCATTTCACTGATGGACCCAAAGTGGTAGACTTTTGCCACTTAACATAACTGGCTATCACTAAAGATGAGGAAGGGAATAGAGAATTGACACCCTCATGTCTGACAGACAGCAGTCAGAGCACTTCATTTTGCTTTTGATACTGGACTTCTAACATCTTAAAAACCCTGCTTTAGATTGGTTTACCTCCAGATCTTAAGTTTGAAAAAGAAATGAAACAGATAAAATTTCAGATTTATTGATAGTAAGGATTTCTTATACCTAACAAAAGGAGAAAGCTTGTGGACGCTTACCACATCACATTTTATAGGAAATAACACTAAAGTCCTTTCAGGTATTTCCTTCTCTATCCTCTTTTCCCTTTATCCCATTTCAAAATAGCTTAAAGCTATCTCCTGTCCAAAAGCAAATGATCTCTCACTTTAATTTTTATACAGACTTTCTAAGCAGTGATACATAATTTATAGGTCTCAAAAACATCAACTGAAAAACAGTTTATTGTAAGGCTTCTTTATCTATGAGTCAAATCTAGTTTAGCTTGTCAAGCCTTCAAAATTGGCTTTGATTTTGTTAATTTAGGGAGATTAAAACCCCTTCAGCAAAATTCTAGGATAAAATCCCCAAGTGGTATTTGGTTTTATCTGGTTCTTAAAGAAAGAAATGTTAAATTATTAATGGCTTACACCCAACAAACTAGAATACCCTCTATGTTCAGATGTGGAATAGGGGGAAGAAATATATTCTTGTATATATTTATTTTTTAATGTTTTGCCCAAATGCTCTTGCTTATATTTTACCATTTACAGATTGCTAATATTAATTAGGATATTACCTTTAATGAGAAATGCAAAGGAGCTATTTTTTTTATTACATAATCAGAACATTTGGGAATGTTACACAGGTTTGGGTTTTTGTCAGCAAGAAATTTTGTTTTCTGGTTCTTGTAACTCTAGTATTGTCTTAGTGTATTTACTTACTCCAAGAGAGGACTGAAGAAATTACTCTGCCTGAGGTATTTAAACATTCTCATCTAAACCAGAATAGGTGTTACACAAATATAACTTGTATGAACGTAAACAAATACATAATAAATTATCCAACAAAAATATTTCCTCCAAGGGTTTTTTAAATTAAGCAAGCATTGTTCTATTCTTTATAAATATGCTATATAGAACATTTAAACAAGGGATAGGTTTTCTCAAAAAATACATTATCTTTTAGCATATTTTTGTACTGATTCCTATTTGCCCTTTCTTTGCTTGTAATTTAGAGAAGCTATTTCAAAGTTACTTGTATGAAATATGAGATTTTTTCATGAGTTTGGCATAATAGGGGCCAAATATGTGTATTATATTATAAGGGAAGAGTGAATACTGATTTTCTTTATTATTGTTGAAGTAGAGCAAGTGAAATAAATCATTTGCTTATTCTCCACCTTTTTTTCTTGTTTGTAATTTAAATAAAAGATATCAAGAAATCTAAGATATTTTCTCCCTAGGTGCAAACTGAAATATGTACAATATGGACATGTCCTCATACTCATTCAGATCAAAGAATAAATACACCAAGTATAAAATATATCACATTCACCCATGAACTTGTGCTGGGCATGTGTTTCTCACTCTCAAACAGAAGCCCTTAGATTACACATACTGAAAGAGATTAGATAGGCTGGAAAGAACCTCTAGAAAGATAATTATCTATCTATTTCAAGTTTAACCATTAAATTTAGCTAGTATTTGTTGTAGAAATTGCATTTATATCCCTGTCCTTCTGTGCTTCTTTGTTGGCATGGCTCCTACAGAGAGCTCCTAATTAATTTTTTTGTCACCGAAGGAGTTTCTATTTGTTCTTGAGTGTTCTTGAGAACACTCACTAACCATAAGCACATATCCATTGTGAAGAAGCCTATCTAGAATAAATTTGTCCCTGAATCCACTTGGACATGCAGTTGTTTAAACTGAATGCAACCCAGATATGAAGAAGAAATTTCTTTTTCATCAGTAGAAAAATAGATAATAATATTATCATTATTGTCTGGAGCAAGGAGGAAACAATCCAAAAGAATTTACACTTTATTTTCAGAATGCATCTCCCTGAAGAATTTTCACCTTTACAAATTATAAAGTAGTTTATTTCACTACACTTGTTTATTAAGGCTCCATAGATTGCCCAGACAATATTTCATCACTTTGTATTTTTACCATGATAATTATTTGAAGGAAGCTCCTTAGTGCCCCAATATATCTTTACATGTAGAGTTTGTAAATAGAAATATGATATCAAATATTCAATAGAACTCAAACCAACTTGTTAATGAAGAATGTATTTTGATGTACATACTTTCCCTGTTAATCATGTTTTTATGTAGATTACATGTATCTGTGTGTGTATAGTGGCACAGTTAGAAAAGGAGGAAGTAATTCCCAGTTCTCTTATCCAAGTTAGCACAGGATCCAAGACACTGACTTTCAATCTACTAAGCCTGAAAAGCAACTTACCTGGGTTTTCTCAGATAAAGGTGGCAGCATGAATTCCACTCTGCCTATCACAGCACAAATATCCATTATTATTAAAAATACTCTCAGCGAAGTCTACAAAGAAGTGGGACCACAGGCTGCATATTTCAAGCAAACAAAAGCAAAGTTCCATAAACATCAGCCAAATATAGAAGAAATTAGGAAGTGTTACCAAATTTGCCTGTACCTAGTATCTAGCCCACTGGCTACTTACAGCAACCATTTTCCATGGAGTTGGATGTTTTGGGTGCCATTCAACAGACCCTTCTTCACCAGCACTGAGCAGAAAAAGCAGCCTAGTGATGATACTAGTCTCTTTTTCACACACCCAGGCAAATTACAGGACAAGAAAGCGGTGGTGGAGAAAGACTTCCTCCTAATGACTTCAGTAGAATATGCAGCTATTCAACAACCTCTTTAAACAGAATTTGCATTTTATGCATAAGAATAACAGAGCTACATAAGCATTTATCAAATTTCTACTTATTTTTCATGAGTTGATTTAGGACTCAAAAGGGCTCCAACTACATTTTACTGTTTTTGTGACTTTGCTAGACACCTCTCCTCTCCACCTCAATAACACTATTTACCCTAAACCTAACCCTATGATGCCTCAGGTCAATGATTGACAATTCTGTGACAAACAATTTTTCTCTGTGTATAAATGTGGTATGCTTTTGAGGCATACAATCCCATGAACTTTCAAATGTCAAATACGTAATGATAGAGAAGTACTTAAATTTTCAAGAATTTCTGAGATGTCAGATTTTCTTTACTAAAAAAAAAATAGCAGCATGTGTTTATATTTTGCATTTTTTTGTAACTTCATTGAATATTCTATACTTGTGCTTTATGTAACTAAATTTCCAGGCTGTGCATACATAAAATAGCCCTTAAGTATTTTCAAAGGTTATACTGCACATAGAAGACTAATTGGCAGCAGTCCCATGCAAAAGTGAACCATGGTATAGTTATGATGTAAAAATCTTGCCATTCATGTGAATTGACCTATATATGTCATAGAAGGACTTTCTTTGTGCCTGAGGAATAAATATAATATACTATTGCCCATGTAAAAAGAATAAAATTTACAGATGACCTCTGCATGTGCACATTGCCTCTTAATCAAATACAATATCAGTGACAACATCTTGCTCTACCAGTAACTAAAAAACATGTGTCCTCTGATTTTCCAGAGACATGAAAATTAACTTTATCATGAAAAACTGTAACACTTAGCCCTAAAATCTCTTGTCCCTTTCCTATTTCCTCTTTCTCATTTTGCTTTATGCATTGTGATGCTCCAGAGGAGATGCAATATGGATGCAGACAAGACCTTGCCTACTGGGCCTACCTTCCTACATAATTCTGTGCGGCCATCAGAGAGAAAAATTTATTTGTAGCCCTTGTGAATGAAGGAGCTCAGAATTTTAGACATCTAGACAAATATACAGAAAAACACTTTTATTTCCTAAACCCAAATCCTACTTCTACTCCTGCAAAAGAAGCATCATAAGAAGTGCTATATAAAATCTCAATTTTGCTATCCTAAGAGATCTGTACTTAGTATATATGGCATGGGAATAAATTTCCCTATTCCCAGAAGTTCATCAGTATAAATCATAAATCATTCCACACTATTGTCCACAAAGACAAGGAAACATTAAAAAATATTTCTAATATTGCTTTTAATTCTTAAAAAAATACATAGATGATAGGGGGAAATTCTGAATATTGATAACTTTCTGTTACATCCGTCAACTAATTCTGTTAACCAGTAAACTGTTTATTTAGCTTTACGCATTTATACTCCAATGATCCATTGGCCTCTCCCCACACCCTTTTTTAAATTTGGAATTCTTCAATACTTTTTAACTAAGCTTTCAGCACCTTGGCTCACATTTAGAGTTAGGAGTGTGTCAGTGCTCTCTAGTTTTGCCCATGTAGGGAGTAATTTATATTCATTTACTCTCCATTGAAATGCATGTTATTAATTTTTATATTATTTCCATCATAACAAAACAGAATAGCAGATTGGGTATTAAATTCCTTAGTCTTTATATAAGCATAAAATCAGTGGATGTTCCGACTGCTAGGGTCTCTGACAAATCGATCACTTTGATGCGATCAATTGGTAATTTTTCTCCATCACTCCATTTCAATTTAATCAAATGGTTTCTTATTGTTTAATTATAAACCTAACATTTCTAATTTTAAAATTGAGTCATACAGTTTTAAAAGTGGGGAAAGTCTCTTTGGGAAACCTCTCTGCAGTAGCTGGAGTGACAGGCACTATTAACACAAAATTGTTGTTGCTTTTTTTTTTTCTTAAAGACCTTTTCCCATCTTTCTATGCAATAGGGTTTTTTTTGTTGTTCCCCAATAAATATGAATGAAGATATACACATGAAACTAGTAATTCTGTTTTTGTTTGATACATGGTCATAAGTAACCCAAAAATGTGTATTGTATTCCAGGTCTGTGCTACATCACACAACCCAAAATTGTAACTGTTCCTGTAAAGTTTTGGGGGTCACACGGGAACCGGGGTGT
The DNA here is from genome assembly GCA_013400215.1 of Cisticola juncidis. NCBI lineage: Eukaryota > Metazoa > Chordata > Aves > Passeriformes > Cisticolidae > Cisticola > Cisticola juncidis. Next base: position 352,368 of record VXBR01008031.1, read on the forward strand.
CTGGTCCCAGGTTTGGGAGATCAGGGGTGCTGGGGTCTTTTTTAACAGCTGGGGCTCCTCAGGCAGACTTTCCTCCAGGAAACTGAGACAGAACAAGGCAGAAACCTTCTTCTGTTTCTCTCCAATGCTCCTTGCCTGTCTTAGATCTCCAAGAAACTGCGGTTTCTTGGTAATTCCAGGCTACTTCAGGGCAAATAACACAAATACCTGTCTGCAGCAGGGCCCGTGGAGGTGGAGCTGCTGCGTACCAGCAACTCAGAGTGCAGTGCCAGCGCCAAGCGGGTCTAGCCAGCTGAGGAAGAGGCAGAGAAATTTACAGCACAAGGTTGCTGCTGTCCCAGTTCCTGAGTTTTTTTCCAGCTGCCAATGTCAACAGAGCTGCCACCACCAGGAGACAGAAAGGTCCTACCCAGTGGCCTGAAGCAAAGAGCTTGAAAGGCATTGGACCTTTTGGACGTCAGGTTTTCTTTTTGTTTTGTCCCTGTTCCCTGGTGGTTGTTTTTAGGGGGAGTTTCAGTTCCCATGGAGGTTGGGCTGTGTTGTTTTCCGCTCTTTGTCCTCTCTCCCCACATGTGGTCAGCAGAGGGGGCCTTGCCAGCCATTTTGCCTTTGTCTCTCAGACCGTGGAGCTCTCTGCAGAGGGCGCCATCTTGAGGGAAGGGCTTTCTCCGCCATTTTGTTTTCTTTGTTCCTGGGGTACCTTCAGGATTGAGCACCTTTGTTTCTAGTGATTACTGCTGTTGTTTTGCCTGTTGCTGTTTCATTTTTCAGTAAATGGTTATTTTTTCTCTTGTATCTTCCCATATTTCTCTCTGCTGATTGGTGAAACAGGAGTGGTTAAAACTAAAAGGGGAGGTAACAAATTTTGGACTGTCCACCCCGCGTAATTGTCTTAAACCAAGACATAAATTTAGCAGTTTTATATGAGGCATTGCACAAGAATGGCCACTCTGTAAAATTATATTGCCCTTGATACTGATTGTGGCATATTAAACTTCAATTCTGCAGAAATCCATGTTAATATAACACAATAGATTGGAAGTAAATTTACTGATTTCATAGAGCAGGAGTTGTCTCAAATTTCTTCCACAATTGTTAATCCTATAACTCTTGAAACACTCTAGCAAACAGCATACATCACATAAATGCATTTGGTCTGTACATCTTCTGTTGAAATAGCCAGAGTTTATACAGTTGAGAAAATCTGTTATTTTTATGTCACCTGTAAGAGGACAGCCTATACCTGATCTAGACTAAAGTTAAAAAATCATGACTAAACAATATTTAAAATTTTACATAAAGCCTGACAGTACACTGATAACTCATCATTATGCATTTAGATCAGATCATCATTTTGTATCATGCAGTTATGAGACTTTTGATATAGTATTGGAAGTTCTATAAAGATTTACTGTAAGAATGAATCATGATCTTCCTGTTTATGTAGTTAATCTTATGTTTATTTTCAGAATTATCTTACATATTATTTTTATGAAGATTTGTAAGTATGTTTACTAAACAGTAACTAAGCATTCAATAAGGTTCTTTTGCTTATTTTGTGGGAACAAGGAGCAAAAATGAGGGCCCAGTATAAGGGTAGGGGGAAAAATAGATTAGAAATCTTAATCCTTTTAAAAAAAGTCATTTTCTTTGCTAATAAAACAATTTTTGCCACCTGTGGAGAAATAATAATTGTGGAAAAAAATAAACCCAATGTGAAAAAGGAAAAAAAAATCTTTTTTCATTTTTTTAAAAATAGAGCAGTTTTAGGCAGTTGGTTAATGTTGCATATTTAGCAGGACAGGTGAAGTGGAAGAGTTGAACTGTATGCAGGGGAGTTATTTGACTGCACAGCCCTTACAGTTAGGGCTGATATGTTTGTGAAATGCTGGGTAAGGATTAGGGGGATGAAGAACAAAAGATGTGTTTATCTGGTACTCTGTCCTCTCTGTAACCAGGACTCCATAACATTTAAAGAGCCAAAGTGCTAGGTTCTGCCCCTGGGATGGAGTAATGCTGGGCACAATTACAAGTTGGGAGAAGGTGGCTGGAGAGAAACCCTGCAGAAAGGGATGCTGGATGATGATAAGCCCAACAGAAGTCAATAGAGTGCTCTTGCAGTCATGAGGACTGTTCTGGTTTTGGCTGGGATAGAGTTAATTTTCTTCCTAGTAGCTGGTATAGAGCTATGGTTTGGATTCAGTATAAGAATAATGTTGATAACAGAGTGATGTTTTGGCTATTGCCGAGCAGCTGTCCTCATATGGCCAAAGGGATATTCTATACCAGAGAATTTCATTCTCAGTGTATAAGCTGTGGGGAGCTGGATGGGAAGGGCCAAATAGTGCTTGGAGATGGGATGTGCAGATTCAGTAGGTGAGAAATCATACTGGACATTAAGTGTCATTCTTTCATTTTTTTTTTCCAGGGGGGTGGGGGAAGGAGGGGAAGTGTGTATGTCCCTTTTTATTACTATGATTATTTTTGTTATTATTGTGGTTTTAACTTTTTTTTTTTTTTTAATTTTAAGTATTAAACTGTTTTTATCTTTCTAATGTCAGCCTATGGGTTCTCCTTTATTTTCTGGTTCTCCCTCCCCATGGCACTAGGGAGGGGAGGGGAGGTGAGAGAGGGGCTCTGTCATACTCAGCTGCCAGCTGGAGTAGAACCACAGCAAGGGCAAACAGCATTCTGGGGTGCATAAAACACAGTGTAACCAGCTGTTACTGAAAGAGCATAGCAAGCAAGTCAAAAGAGGTGATCATCCCACATCATTAGTGTGCCTCACCTCAATCACTTGTGTGCAGTTCTGGGCCCCTCACGTTAAGAAGGATGTAAAAGTCCTTTGATGTATTCAGAGGAGGACAGCAAAGCTGGTGAAGTGCGTGAAAGGCATTATCTTTTGAGGAATGGCTGAGAACTTTGTGTTTGTCAAGATGGCAGAAAAAGGGGTGATTTCATTGCTCTGACAGGTTTCTGAGGAGGGCAAGTGGAGAGGAAAGTTCTGGTCTCTTCTAGAATCCAATGATAGGACCCATGGAAGTGGTTTAAATATGCTCCAGGGAAGGTTTGGACTGGACATAAGGAAGCATTAAAGCACTCTTCTTTAAAGAATGTTGAACTTTAAAGTTCAAACACTAGAACAGGCTTCCTAGACAGCTGGTCAATGACACCAGTTTGTCAATGTTTAAAAGGTATTTGGATGAAGCTCTTAAAAGCATTTTGTAACTTTTGGTAAGCCCTGAATTTGTCAGGTAGTTGTTTAAGGTACCTTCCAACTGAAATAGTCTATTCTATTTTACACCAAACACCTAAAGAAAACCTAGATTTCTGTCTTTAAGATCAAAGACCTAACTGCATCTGAAGAAATACTAAATATACTCCTTATTTTATTATCTGGAAGAAATCCTCTTCAGAAATCTGCAGCTCTTAATTAGTCATTTATATAAAAATGACCATTGCTGTGCTAAACCTTTTGAGAGCTTAAAATCCAGCTCAGGTTATCTCAGGGTGACATTTAATGGAATTATTAATGATTACCATATATTTATTTTATTAAAAGGTTACATTGATAACATTTCTTACATGCCCAGCACATTAAACTACAATGGGTGTGTCTAAATTTATCTTTAATATTGTTATTGAGACTTTCTATTGTAGATACTCCATGCAATATGAAAATATTTTTCTCTCTGGTTGCACTATTACATTTGTAAAGGTCTTCTCAAGCTCACAATTTTTTTCTCTTCTGTTTTGAAGCTGACATGGAAAGCAAAACTTTCTAAGGATTTGTGCAGAGAAAAAGATTTACTTAGATATATAAAAGTTCTCTAATTCCAACAAATATAGACAAAGCAGTCACAATTTACATCTCAAACTGACAAAAAAAAGCGTGCTATGACATCTCACCATACTGCTACACTTGCTCAAATGAGCAGGGAGCAGTCATGCAGCATGGTTCTTTCTTCAGTACTATTTTTTGATTTAAAAATGCAATCCCAAAGACTCAGCCTGGCTACTACTTATGGAGAGACACAAGAATGAATTAGTAGTGCTGCTTTGGGGAAACAAATGTAACTTCAGTGTTGACATCCTATTTATCCCCTGTTGAGGAATAAAGTATTCTGTGTATTGAGATGATGAATTATAACCGTTAAACAAAAATGTAATGCGTTTGTTACAGCCACCAAGTAGACAAATTACCATTATGCTGTGCAAGTAATACTTTACAAACCCATTTGTCACAGAGGAGAGGTGTCATATGCAATCTGATTCACCCAGCTTAATGTATGAAATAAAACCTCAATTTTCTGCAGCAGATGTAAAACAATAACAACTAGCTTTCATTCCAGAACTGGTGATAAATACTTTGTTTTCTCAACAAAGCAAACAAACCAAAATTCAACATCTCTTGTGCATTTGAAAAAAAAAAAAAAAAAAAAAAAAAAAAAAAAAAAATCTAGGGTTACATACTGGAAGCTTCTATATATCCCACAAATCACAGCAACTACCATATAGTTATCAATTCAACTTTAGAACTTGCTAAACATCAAATAAATTCAGCATGAGAGATTGTTTTTGGATGAAAATCAGCAAAGATTTGGTCAATTTATGTACAGCTACACTGAGTTATAACAGGTTAAAGCGACAATATTTCCATCCATGTCAGTGAAAATTAAACTCCAATTTATAGCAGTGATGAGAAGCCCATAGGTATGATTTCCAGTATACCCTGAAAATGAGATTTAGGAAAAAACAAATTTCTGGGTTGAGGAAAACAGATCTAGAGAGATCTCTCCACTCTCAGGCTGGTGATGCCTAAATCAGCAACTTCTTTGCCTTGAGTGTCCTCTTCTGAGCCAAATCCCACCCCCGTGCAGCAGAATTTTTTTCTGCCTACTCCAGCACTGAGTCCTACCCTAAACTCTCCAAGTATTTACAAGGAAGGACTAAACTCAGATATTTATACTACAGGCTTATACATCAAATCTATTTGTCTAAGTTATTCTTTATTATGACAAGAGAAAACTTAGGCTCTAGAGTGAAACAACAGATGAATCTCACTGTCTTACTAGCTCACATTCTGTCTTTTCCCTAAATATCCCAAAACAGTAGCCTAGCTCGGTATGCAGTGGATGCAAATAGGAAAATTTGTATGTGTTCAGCACAGTACATAGTATAGGTAATTCAGAGGAAAAAAAGGAAAAACATAAAGGGATGAAACCTCAACCTTTTTTTCATACAGCAGTCATCTGGATTTTCTTTCTTTTACAGCTTTGGGATTAGAAAGTGTCACTTATTTCCTTCCTTCCAGCTGGGTTGTCAATACCACAAGTATTATGGAAACAGGCAAAATGATTAAGTTTGAAACTACTGGTCTGGATGTACATGGTGGTGTGTTTTTGTTAAGTTTTTAAAAAGTTATTGTTAAGTTATTCTCCCGATGGTTTGTTCCTGTTACCCCCGAAATGTTTGGTTTTACCCCAGGTTTCCACCCCCTTGTCCAGTTGTCATTCATCCCCCAGACACACGTGTTACATTATCCTAATGTCAATCTTTCCTAAATCGCTACCCCTTGTTTCAGAGAAATCCTTGGCAGTTCCAAACTCCACCCTGGAATTCCTCTTTTCCTCGACGTCCCATTGGCCAGCCCATGTGATCTCTTCCACTCCCCTTGCCTTTCCTGCAAGCTGTCAGACCATGGGTCCCTCCTCACTCCCTGTCCCACTGTATCCCTGATTGGCTGGAAATCTGTAACTTCCCCCCATCACTCCCCCATGTGAAAGACACGGTAAGCATAGACTTTTTCAGATTTTGCCGTGGCACGCCTTGGGGAATTAAATCTCTGAGAAGGACGTGAGAAACCCTCTCTCTTGTCCTTTGCTCCTATCCAAGGCGTACTGTAAGTGAGAGCCGCTGAGAACAGCTGCCCTGCCGCGGTACCGTCAGCGCCGCTCCACTGCTGCCCTAGCCCAGAGAAACAGCAGGGAACGGCCACTCCAGGCACAGGGGTGTGAGAGCCAGCCGGGCATCACTGGCCCTTGCGCCAGACATCTTTGTCATTTTCAGCTGGAACTTGTCAGACAAGTTCCTAGCTAACAGTTGATGAAATAGAGTTTTTTGCTTTAAGGTCAAACGTAATTCCTTACCAACGTTACTTTTCTTTTCCCATAAAATCAGTGCTAGAACCATTCATAAACAGTGACTGTTGTCCACCAATTTGGATCAGAGGTGAAGCAAAACAGTAACCACAATGTCAGTGACCTTAAGTGAGAACAATGAAAACTGTATATAAAGTATAGCTCTTGGGCAAATGCAGTAGCAGAAACAAAAAGGTCTTGAAAATAAAAGATACCAATTCTAAAAAGTCATGCCTGTCCCTGAGTCCTACTGACATCAGTGAGAGCTTTGGCATTGAGCTCCAGGGAGGTGCAAGCCTTGTGATGTTAGTAAATGTAGTGGTGTGTCATTTATTCCTTTATGTTCTGTATGTTTTCTCCAAGTTCTCTGTTCAGTGGTTTGTTCTTTGTACCCCTGTTTTATCCTCCCAATGGTTTGCCCCTGGAATTCACCTAGTGACTGTCATGTGTCAGTCCTTTCCCCTCCTTCCCTGGAGCCTGCCTGTCAGCTCGGGCCCTGCCTCAGGACTAGAAAGTTCTGTGAGGGGCGTTCAGTGACAGGCCAGGCCCAGGGAAGTCCCTCCCCTTCCCTTGTGTATGGCCCCCATACCTGTCACTCACCATCCTGACCTCTCCCAGGCTGGAGCCATTGGCTGTGCCCTCCTCACCACCCACTGTACCACCCCTCAATAAAAGAGGCTGTCGCAGCGCCGAGAGCCGCTCAGCCTGAGCAGTCCCTGGATGGTGAGGAGCCTCCTCCTGACCCCTCAATAAACCCCTTGGATTTACTGGACTGGCTCCTCCCTTTCTTCCTCTGCCATTGTCTGCTCCTTGCCACCTGTGCCCTCGATGTTTCATCGGCACCAAGGCCCACTGGATCAGCCTGGCTTGTGCCCTTTGCCAGCCGTACCTGCTGCTTGCTGCGGTGCCTGAGCTAGCCTGGGCAGGCTTGGGACTGAGTCCAGAGAGGCACCACAACAAGTAGATAATCTAATGAGTGTCCTTTGGAGACTTCTAATCCGTGGCTCAGGAGCCATAAAGGAATTCAGTAGACAGGAATTCAGTAGATACTACTAACAGAAATACTAAAGAGTCTTCATGTGTACATATGTATTTGTATACATATGTACTTTTGTCCTCTTAACTTACCTGCTAAAAATTCCAGTTATGTCTTTAGAGACCCCAGTGTAGCAGGCCTACTCTGTGCTAAGTGAGATAAAAAGAGTGTTAAAAGTGATCACAAAATGCAACCATTTTGAGAAGAAAACTATGATTTAGAAGTCTTGTCTTTACAAGAGAATGGAACAGATCAAGGTAATAAACATGCAGAAGCCAGGGGAAAGAAATTACCTATATATGAAAAAAGGTCGTTTTGTCATTACTTCTCCATGGGAGAGCTGCTGTGAGTGTGTGAAAAGGATAGACAACGCGTATGTTTCAGCAGGGAGGAAAAAAAAAAAAAAGCCAGTAAATACTTTGTGATGCAGAGTTCAAAACAACTGCAAAATGACTTTGCAGGCCAATTTATGATGCATCAGGGTGCTGTCATGCTGGAGCATATGTTGAGTTTACAAATTCTCCAACCACACCAAACCCTGTTCACTTCTTTTTTTCAGAGGTTCACAGCAGTTTTGCGTTCCCATCATCTGGTTTCTGGTATCCCTAATGAATGTAATAACACAGAAAAACATAGCAAAGTATACTTGTAATACTGGAGCTATGTAACAGAACAATTCAGTTGTCTTTAAGACAGATGACTTTAGTGATTCATAGAAATTCATTAATTTGAACAATCCTTATCTACTTTCCTTGTCCCCAAATAGATTTCTTTCTATAAAAAGGGTTAACTGCTCATTGTTGGCACTCTTTTAATGCATCATACTGCCAGAAGACTTTCCTCTCCTATCAGTCATTTGTCATTAAGGAATTAAAAAAAAAAAAAATTAGAAAAGATAGCTATATATATTGGAGTCATTTTTTCAGAGTTCTTTTTCTTATCCAGGAAAGAGAGTTTTATCACGTGCAAAATTGAATAACCATATAGAGACTACAGTGTCTCATTCTGGCATTCTTACATTTTCATTGATTCTTATCTTGATTTCTCTACAGTCACTTGAAAGTACATCAAGACTGGAAGAGGAATGTACCTTGCCAGAGTCAGCAGCTCTTTTGGGTTCCCAATCTCTTTTAGCAACACTTTGGAGGTCCAAATTGAAATCTCAATACCAACACACCAGAGCAATTGTCTTGAACTGTACTAAAAAATGCAAATGCTGTCTTCCTACAAAAAAATTAGAAATTTTGAAGTATGATTTCAATATTAATTTAGAAAAGAGGCTAAACCTGTACTGTGCAATGTAAAAACCTTTCTGGCTTACACTGATAATGTAGTATGTCAAAAAAATTGCTCTTTTCAATGCATTAATGAAGATTAATAGGGTTTCTGCATCACAACATTAAACTTACAGGTTCTGATTTCTTCCCAAAATTCTGTGTCAACACTTTAGACAAAGTCTGAGCATTACATTCCAATCCAAGCACATTTTAATATGTTTAATATGTTAATATCATAAAGTTGAAGGGTAATTCAGCTGTACTTTTTTCCATAAATTATTGAACAAAAAATAACTACAACCTTTGAATTACAGTAAGCACATGGGTAACAAACATGGGTGCTTTTAAAATGCAGTCTATGAAATAATGAACATCTATTTTAAACAGTAAAAATTCTGACTCTAAAAACACTAAATTAATTAAAAAAAATAAAGACTCATAAAAGCAAAATGGAATGAAACATATATTAAACATATCCCATTTTCTTTACATTCAATAATTACGGAGGAGCAGATGTTCACATACTACTGAACAAACCTGCTGGGGAGGCAAATCTTACGCATCATCTTACATCTTTTAAGGACTATGTTTATCTCTAAACAGAAAGAGAATAACCATAATATCATGCATTTTTTAAGACAGGCAGCTACCAGGTTTTTTATTACTAAGGAAAGTGGTTCATAGTAGTCTTTTGTGAACAGCCCTTATATGCTTACAATCACTCATTTGAATTTAGACTTGGGAAAATGCACAGTATTCGAATCACAGAAGGCTTTATTCAGCTTCTATGCAACAATAAAAAAGAAGCATTGTTGAAGAAAGTAAGATAAATAAAGTAAATCCTAGGACTATTTCCTAGGATGTTTCAAGTTGTAGGAGAGTGAGTACCCAAAACACGAGAAGTTTATAATAAAAACAGTACCTTCCTCAAAGAAAGGAGTGAGGTTATTGAGAACACAACAGCAAAAGTAAATGCATAGCTGCTATAGAGATAAATTAATTTCTGAGAAAATAGCAATTGGACAAGCAACTTGGATGCTTTTACTGCTTTCATAGACGTGCATAGTGTAATCCTTACATAAGCACAACAGTCCCTTTTCAAAGCCAGCTTTAGTATATGTGTATGCTACCTAATAATATTTGTGGAAGCAATTTTGTTCTTCCTCAGTCTTTTTTGTACAAAACCAGAGAAACGATATCTTCTATGTATTATTTTAACACTGTCTTTATATGTCCTAACAACCTCTATTGAATCCAGTCTTAACCACTTCTATCAAAATGAATTACCAGATTTGTAAACAGTATTATAGTAATGCCTTAAAAAAAAAAAAAAAAAATTAGTTTTTTACGAAAATGTATGGAAAGTTTTCAACAACTTCCCAGATAGTGATGTGGAATACTCCAAAATATTTTTACTAATTTTCTTACACTAAAAATTAAAGCATATAAGCATTTTGCAATAAAACAGTATTTTAAAAATATTTTGAAGCATGAATAACACGTAACAGGAAAATATATTTCGAACTTATTTTCTGTTAGACAATTTACAGGATTATTCTGACTGGAAATCCTGAACATCTATCCACCACTATTCCCTTTGTATCCTCTTTCGTTCTCAAGCGTTTTAGCAAAATGGCAGTAAGGATAAAAAAATTGTGATTTAATTTTCACCTAAAAAAGTCAAGAAGGTCTTTGATTTTTTTCAAGAACACTGCTAAGGATTCAAACTCTCACCCACTTTTATAAAACTCAGTTCCTGACAATGAGTAAAGTAACAGAAAAGAAACATATTCTTCATTCTGCTTGCAATCATTTCACATGCATGCTTATATGACAAGGCAGACAGCTATTTGTGGAAAGCATTTGGAGGAAGGGTGATCTGTGAAAGCTCTGATTTGGTGCTGGAGGCCAGATTAACAGCCACAGGAAAGAAATGGAGGCTGGACTACTACTAGTTGTGCCCTGATAACAAACACCTGAGTTACCTTCACTCAAAAGAACACCATGTTTTCTGTTACTTGACAATTTTTGAACACTATATCCTTTCAAAACTATTTTTATGACAGAACGCTAAGGAAACCCAGCTAGCTCTCACTCCCCGGCACGCACCCAGAGTGGCGGCCGCGGGTGTGGCTCTGACCCGAGCGGCGGTGCAGGGCAGAGCAGAGCAGGGCTGGCTGCTCTCAAGGGCAGCCGTGGATCAGTGTCTGGGACTGGGGTGAAGAACAGCGAGGAGCCCCTCATGTGCTTCTCAAAGGAGTCTACTCCGCAAGGGGCGAAGAGACAAAGAAACCCGCAAGACTGCATCTTGCACAGGTTTTTAAAGAGGGGAGGAACAGGGGGCGGGCACAGTTCTTCAGCCAATCAAGGGTACAATTGAGAAGAGATTAGGGAGGGACTCAAAATATGATAACCAGTAGGGAATACAATGGGAGTGGAAAGGGTCACATGGTCCAATGGGACGTCCAGAATTAGGGGAATTCCAGGGAGGGGTTTAGGACTGACAGGGAATTCTCCAGAACAAGGGGTAAGAATTAGGGAGGATTGACATCATGTATATAAGGTAACAAATGAGTGTAGGGAGTGAGTGACAACCGGGAGAGCGAGGAGAAAACTTTGGGTAAAACCATACATGCCAGGGGAAAAATAGGAACAAACCATTTAACAAGGTTTACAAAAATATGCATAAAGAAAAACACAACACCACATTTTTATATCCATATACCGTAACTGAAGTATTAACTTCCATATATTGCTGTACTCTAGGAAAAAATATCAGATTTTTTTTTTTTAATCACCTTTAACTGGATGAAAATAATCTCTTTTCCAAGTGTCAAAATGTTCCAAGATTTTTGGTTTTTAAAAGTTTAAACACAGCCTTGGGGGAGAAAAACAAGGGAAAAAGAAAAAAGAAAAAAAAAAAAAAAAAAAAAAAAAAAAAAAAAAAAAAAAAAAAAAAAAAAAAAAAAAAAAAAAAAAGTCCTAAAGCCTTCCTTGCCCAGCTGTCTCATGTGCTGCAACACATTTTGCTGCGCAAAGCAACAGTTCTCAAATGTTGTCTATAAGTGTCTTCTCTCTAGTATTTACCCTTTACTATATTTCAAAAAAAGTTAATACTATAGCATACTTGCCAGGAAATTTTAATTATTTCTTCTACCAAATGGGCTTTCTGAAGGGTGGTAAAAGGAGGTTTAGAGAAAGTGTATACCTTACACCATCAGGCAGCTTAGTCAGGGACAGATTTGGAATTCAAATTTAATAAAAACCCTTCTAAAACTAACAATGCTGACTTGTCAAGTAAACAGTATCACTACAGACCATGAAGAAACAGCAAATACTTACTAACTCCAGTAAAATCTGGAATTCACACAAAAGACACAAAAAAGTTAGAAAAGTGAAACTAAAATATTCATATCCCATTACAGATATTGTGATAACAGGTGTTAGGTGTACTTTGCAGAACTGGAGAATAAAACATACAAGAAATGCTTATAAACATCAAAAACAATATTCCTACATTCACCTTCCAGGACACTTCAATACTTTTACCTTTCAGTCACCAAAAATTTGTTCTATGTAGTATCTTGACTCTGCTTAATATGAATTGCAGTTTTGTAATCTCCATCCCCAGATTGTTCTTCCCTAGCCAGGCTCAAGTTATCTCACCCCTGAGTCCTTTTTCCCCCTTTCTTGGTACACTGTCCAGCTGACTCCTTACCCGGTCGCTCCATGGTGATAATTAGTGCCTTTTTCCTGACTCTGCAGGGAATGACTTTATGTTTTGTTTCTGCTCTTCATGTATTTCAGGCTATGGCTCCCAGTGCGCTCAGCCACAGCCCCTCCACCAGTACTGTGAGACAAGACAGGAGCTTCTCTTTGCCGCTGGACCTCCTGCAGCCACACCCTCCAACACAGCAGTACCTCTCCTGTTTCCCCCATCTATGTTCCTCTGTTAACAGTAGTGAATCCTGATTAACTAATAAAAAGCCAGTTGTTATGAACTGTATGTCCCAAAGCTAGGAAGCCAAAATGTTGTGCCAGTTCTCACTTATATTAGACTCAGAGTTTCCAGTTAATTGCCTTTTGCAGACATAAGAACAGTTGTGAAATATCCTCTACTGATCTGAATTAAATAATTTACTGAGGTGAGATTGTGATTTCTTTTCATCTTTCTTTTGGAAAAAAATAGATAAGAAAGTCCAAGGAAAATGGATCCTACCCAAAATAGTTATAATCCAGTGGCTGGAAAGAGTTGTTCATGCAATATGTAGGCTCTTGTCTCTCTGGCTGGGGATGAGGCTCTTTTAAATATATTTCTTGAGTGAGAAGGGTAGTGGAAAAGAGATTGTATCTCTCCTTAAAACCATAGTCTGTATCACTAACCAAAACCAGAACCCAAGCCTGTTTCTGCTTTCACTTCCAGGCAATTTCCCACTCGGTGTAATTTTGCCTCTCCTATCCGTCTTGGAGCTGAGAAACCTTTCTGATTCAGATCTTATCAAATCAATGTAATTCTGCAAGTGTTCAGGTGGGTTTATACATACATTTTTAAAGAAAAAAACAAACCCCAAGGTACTTGAAAAATATTTGAAAAATATTCTTATGGCTTTCTGCTAATGAATAAACAGAAACCCTATGGTAGTCCCTAAATGAGTATTTGAACATCACCAAATACTAAATAATAAATGACTTCTCATCTTGACCCTATTAATTTTAGATACAAACATTATTATCTTTGGCCAAAGCATATATATGCTTATATGTATACAGGTGCATATATACACCTCTTTATATTTCCAAGTTGTTTAATAGAGGAGCATTTTTAGCATTCATTAATAATTTTTGTGGATTATATATAAATAAAATTGTAAGTTTTCTTATAAAATCTGGCAGAAAAATAACATATAACTCAACTGAGTAGTCTTAATGTTAGTCTGGTAACCATAATTTTTTACTTAACTTTTCATTATTTACATTCTAAATTCCATTGGCTTTTCTATATTTTACTATTAAGTAAGGGATTACCACAGTGAAGCACAAATTCATTCAGTTCCTGAACTTGACAATGAACAAGACTTTTTTTGGCTAGATGTTTCTTTAAGCAAAAAGTATCCTTAAGCAGCATAAATGTAACTTTTCAATATTCCTGTTATTTATTTAATTAAATTATAAACGTAAGAAAAAACCCAAACACAACAGTTATTCTTTTAATTACCTAATAAGTCTTTGAGAAAGAACTTTCTGAAAAACCGTGAGCCAACTGATGTTAGCTGCTGTGTCTTCTTCACATTAGTCAAAACCTTTGCAAATTGTCACATTCCTATTTAGTGAAGCAGTTTGTATTTTTCAACAGTGTTATCAGTGGGGTTAGATGTATTTTATTGCTTTTGCTGCATCTCAGAGACCCAGTGGGATATTTGGGGAAAAAATAAGTACACCTGAATAGAAAACAAAGCAGACAGCCATTTTAGTTAGCTCTCAAGCTTCAGCATCTTGCCCAGAGCTTCAGTGACACATTTACATGGACTTGGAGTTTCTGTCCTTGAAACTTCCTCTGAAATTATGAGTCACTTCTGTTGAAAACTTTAGAATCAAGAAAACATGTGCATGAGTAGGAGAGTACATCCTCAAGTTTGCCTGAAGGAAGCAATGATTCCTCCTCCTTTTGCAAACAGTGTTAAAGCTAAGAGCATTCATTCTTTTCAGGGCTGAGTCCTGCAGTTTCTTTCTTCTTCTCTGGCCCTCTTGTTTTGCAAGAAGACAATATGATTTAAAACTTTTTCACCTATTCCTGGTCAAAGGAGTTTGTTCCAAATGATTCAGAAAATTCAATTAACATTTCAGAAGCAAAGTCAGCTGAGAGTGAGTCCCAGAGCAGCACAAAGAGAAAGTGGTGAGTGACAGCAGAGGGCAACTGCTTGCAGCAGTCAGGCAGGTTTGTTGCTTCCAGGGAATGGGGTATTAGACATTAGGGAGAGACCACCAAGGCTCAATATCCAATCTCCTGGAGATACCGATAACCCAGTGAGGCACAGTCCTGGACTCTCTTGGGATCTTAAGACTGAGGTAGATGATTCCTGGAAGTGCCTTCCAGCCTCAGCCATCCTGTGATTCTACCATATCTGAGCTGTCAGATATGTCTGACTACAAAAGACAAGGGAAGGTATGTTGCCCGGTAGCCAGGAATGGAGGATACCTTCCCCATGGTAGAATGGTTTTGGATAATTCAACTGTGTCAAACCTCAGTTTTAAAAATGAAGACAGGATCCTTTGGGCACGCTAGAAAGGTCAACCCATGCAGTTTGTGTGCAGATGTGCGTGCACATATAATACAGAAAATTGTATGTTGTAATAGGTTTTATATTAAATGGGTTGATTTATTGTCTCCTATGCTAATAGTTAAGTCCTAAGTGATCCCCCCCCACCTTTTTCCCTGTAGCTGTCAATCCTTTCCTAACTCAGCCTTTTCTTACAGATCTTTCCCTATCAATCTCCCAATCTTCAGTGCCTTATTAGTTGTTTAAACAGCTGTGTACCCTTATTGGTTTCAGCAATGTAATCCCCGCCTTGTTCCCTTCTCCCTGTTGGATCCTCATCCTGAACTCCCTCCATAAGCCGTGCCTTGAAACCCTCCTCCCTCTGGGAGGGCAGAGTTTTTTCTTTAACTTTTGGTTTAGAAATTTTTAGATCCTAGCCTCTCTCTGTCTTCTAGTTAGGTTGCTAGAACATTTATGTTATGCTTTTATAATAAATGAGTCTCAGAGCTGCAAGCTGGGTCCATCTCACATCCTTCACGCTGACCTGCCGGTGACTGCCTGGGACACACAGGGCCTGGGGGAACGTGTTACACGTTCAAAAAGAGCAGCAATATTGGAGAGTACTGTGACAACTGTGGAGAGCACAGACATGACACAGACATAGACATGAGAGGTTCCATGTAGGCAACACAGAAATTCTAAGGTGCACAAGTGAGATGATGGAAAATTTAAGGTGCAAACTGACATGATAGAATTTTTTCTTAAATGGACAGTTTGACAACAGAAAAGTTGTCAGGGCACAGGTACTATAAACCAAGAGAAAAGACACGAGAACAAGTTACTACTCTTGGAGATCTTTTTCAAAGTTAGTAACTAAATGTTTAATAAAAAATTACCTTAAGAGCTTACCACTGCTGAACAGCAGGATGGATAAAATAATGCAGCAAAACACAAGTATGAAACTGGAATACCCTTATCAAATGGGAATGAATAATATAGAAGGAAGCAATGTATGGTGTCAATGGGCATCACAAGCAGGGTCACCTAGCTGTATCAACAGAGAGGATTGAGAAAATTATGTAGGAGAACTGGGTCTGAGATAGTATGGGAAAAGCACTATGAAAATTTTAAGTTTCATGGAGCAGAGATCACAGAAACAGGTGGAAAACTAATAAGTAGTGGTTCATTAGTCATGACTTATTCTACAATGTTGCTAAACACAGACACTTCATTTCTAGGATAAGCTACTCATACTTAAAATGATGACTCTAACAATCTGCTCATATTTCATAAGTACTGTAACAATATTAGCTGGCACTGTGTATAGATATGGAAAGATGGAGTAACTACACTTACCAATAATGCTGTCAACCATTTTCTGAGCATTAGATTATCACTGCTATCAGTTTTAGGAAAACCTGCATTAAATAAATACAATAATAAACTAAATAGTGCAAGAACTAAAAACTAGGCACCAAGTTTGCATAAAATAAATATAAACTTTTTGCTAGGAAATCTCCATGGGAATCCATTCTCATTCACTGCTTCTCTGTGTACACAGTGAAGCAGTTAATTTTCCCAGTGGATAAACTAATTAAAATCACAGAATAACCAATTCTTGAGCAGAGAGCTATCATAACTTACTGTTAAAAAAAATTTAAACATTGCTTTAAACAAACAAACAAACAACAACAGCAACAACAACAAAAATAAAACAACACTGAGCAGACAAGGGTCTTCTGATTTATAAATACCATGGTAATATGTCTTTATAATTTCTTTTTGTCCATTTACTTGAGAACAATCTCATTACATCAAAAGGACTGTCCATGAACATCGTGACATTCAGGGAGGCACCTTGGATAATCAATTTATAATTAAATAAATAAAAATGATAGTTACTAAATGGATTTTTTTAGAGGAAGATTTTGGATTATCTACAGATAATTCTTTTCTGGATATTTGAAAAGGTGATAAGTGAACTGAAGTAAATTCATGGGATAAATTATGAATGTGCTCAATGCAGATCTTTCAGTTATTTTTTAGCTGTTTTGAATTGCTCTAACTCTGAAAGTATTTTTAAAATGAAAGAACCAACAAATGAGGCCAGTTTTGTTGTTTTTATTTTTTTTTTTTTTTTTATCTAGAGGATTACTTTATTTTAAATGTTACTAAAATGAGATTTTTATCTTTATTTCAAAATTACAATTATAATGCTAAGAACTAGAGTTCTAGTGTTAATTCTCAGGAACGTGACACTCAGACTCTGGGAGGCAAAAAAAGAAAGTCTGTCAAGTGCATTAATAGATGACAGGGAAAGCAACAGCATACACAAACAGACTGGCAGAGAGGTTTGAAAAGAATTAGCGTAAATAAGTGTACTCTGTGAAATTAGGTGATAGCACTTACACAACAGTTTACCTGATAGCAGTTTGCATTTCTGTAAGTTCTTCATGATGGAAGCTTTAATCAAGGTCCTAAATTCATCAGGCTTAATTTAACATTTCTGAAGTGGCAAAGAGGACACTTTATATACACACTATCACTTGAGCTTTTTCCCACCTTATTGCTGTTAACCACTGTCTCTCACTGAGACGCTATGGCCTATTTAATCAGTGTAGAATTTACCTTGAGTCCATAACAAGACCATTTACATCCCATTTGATTCTACTTCGAGCTCTCAAATGGGACCTAAATGTCCATAGACCTTGTACTTGCCCTTTGAAATGGATGAATTCACTGTCAACGAAAAATAAAGATGCCCATTAAACAACCCTCTAGTATTGGAAGATATTCTACCTGAAAGCACTACACAAGGGTGAGCTGTTTATATAGCTGGATTACGAGAGTTTTCCAAGCTTTGATTCATTATGTATTAGTGGGAAACTTTATTTCATTGCATGTACATTTAGGTGCTCCCATATTCTTAGAAAGTGTTATGTCCTAAAATACACAGGAATGACAGCAAAAGCAATTCTCACATCCTACATTTTACTCTGTCTAGGTGAAGTTTTTTAATTACCATTTTCCACAGCCATTAGTAGTAGTCTGCAATAAGTAATAAGGAACCAAAAGGTTGGTAGATAAAATGATTTTGAAATTTAAATACTCCAAAGCCATGACTCTATTTATGGAGATATAGAAAAACAAAGTATGAATGGTCCATCTGACCCCTTTCATGTTTATTATTACTAATGTTGGAGTCCTTTGACTTTTATTCCTGAGAACAGAAAGTTCTTCCTTGGTTGCTGTCTATATGTTATACTATTGGAAATGTCATAAGGGAAATCAAATGCAGGCAGCCCAGTACTGACATGTTAACAGAGTGTAAGAGAGCAAATTTATTTTACTGCAATCTAGTAGGATAGAAACAAAGATAATAGCACAGGGTTATATGTGGAATATATATGTGGAATGTTGAATGTGTTTATTTTAACCTAAATAGAGGTAGAACTTAAACATACCTATGTACCAGAAATGAACACTGCATATTGACCACATCCTTGTATAAAGGATATGTCTCCAGTAGAACCAGAATCCCTTGCACAGTGTTTCTTCCAGGATCATTGTTTTAGCATTGATTCTAAGATACAGAGACAACTGACATGTCTTGTGCCAGCCTGTGAAGATAATTTAGAAACCTCAGGATATCTAACAAGGGCTATATCCTTCATTATCAAAGCATAGAAATAGAGATTCCTCTTTGTAAGGGATAGCACTACAGCAGGGAGTGTGGATAGAATTATTAAGAATAGCAAAACAACATGGGCTCAGATGTGTATTTGAGTTTTGGTTGACATGACATAGCTGTGAACCACATACTTGCCATAACAAGATGATGTCCACTGAATCAAGACTTGTTTTCTCCCTCTTCTGGGCACTGGTGAGGCTACACCAGTAGACTGTGTTCAGTTTTGAACTCTCCTGTTCAAGGACATAGGTAAATCAGACATTGCCCAAAGGCGTTACTAGGGTGTTTACAGTCTGGCTGGCATCACCTAGAAGGGGAGGCCAAGGAAGCTTGTACTGTTTAGTCTGAAAAGAGGAGGCTAAACTGTGGTCTTGCACAGGCCTGCAGTTAATCTGAAAGGCAGAGGCAAAGTTACGGACATTTACCCTAAACCCCTCTGGTTAATGCAAAGAACACTTATAGAAGGAACAATGGCTGAAGATTGCACCTTGTGAATTTCAGGTGAGTATCAGGAAAGAAAATTCACTGTGCAGGACTGGAATGTCTTGCTCAGAGTAGCTATGAAACCTCCATCCTTGTAAACTGTTGAGATTAGAATACGACCAAGCTGTTCTGAATGAACTGAGCATGCAATCGTTCTGAAATGAGCAGGCAACACTCCTGCTTCCATCAGAGTATTGCAGTAGTGATGTCCCTCCAGTCAACATTTCCACAACATGTGTAAGCCAGTGCATACTAATGTCTGATAAGATGAAATAAAATTTATTGGTTTATTAATGGTCAAATCTTAGCTCTATAGGAGATCAGTGGGAATTCATATCTGAGTGTTGTGGGGCTTTGAGGTAATTTTATTTTGTTACTAAGGAAGAGCAGAATCATGCTTTAACTTACATTATGGAAAATAAAAACTCAGAGGAAAACTGGAAATCTTAATAATGGTAATCTTCCCCTTCTCAGTCATAATTTGATAAATGTCAAGAGACAGGTAGTACACAATCCAATAAATAAAACAAGTTAGTAGATTAATTTGACATAAGTATTGTTTCAACACCTAATCACTATTCAAATATTCCATTTTTTGAATCTTACAATTGATCTGTTCTTGCATGCTATGTGTGTCAGAAGGGTGAACTTGCCAACTAAATAAAATGCAGATATGCAAGTCTATTTTCTGCTTCCTGTTTTAACACAATTAAAATAAGTACGATTTAAAATCCTATCTTAAAAAAAACCCAATAACTTTATGCATATTAGCAGCATTATTCATTTAGTACCTAGAATGTTCACATTTAAATTCCAACTAAAAATACCAAAAGGATCATCCCCTGAAAAATATCTAAACATAGTTTACTTCATTACCTGTAAATCAGTCTCAAAAAGGATGCAGTCTGTGAAATGCTAAAGGAGAACTGACTGGTTAAATGCTGTACTTCCTGCAATCAGAAGGAATAACAATTACAGTGCCAACTGCTAATCCTAAGAAATCAAAACACAGTTAGGCAGCGACTAAATTCTATTATAAAGAGTAATTATTATTATTATACTTCTTTTAGAAAATGAAGAGATAGAAACATTATGCAAGCACTTAACCTTTTTTAGTAGCTAGGGCATTGTTCTTTACTGTGCTACTAAATATAATCATCCTTAAAAAGAAATAACACTCTAAAATCTGAAAACAGTATTTGGTTCTTCTCTTTAATGCTTAATCAGAAATGTTGAGATGCTCTGTTTTTTCCCCTGATGTGGATTAGATTGAAAATTAAGATATGTTAAGCAGGCAGAATGTGCAATATGCTTTGTAATTAGCACAATCCAGAGCTTAATGCTTTACACTACTGATGATGTATCTATTTCTCATGTGGGTTTTTTCAAATACTTAACATAATCTGTCACTACAATGCAAAGAAAAAAACCCCATAACAATCTCTATATAAACTTATAATTTGGGGGGTGTATACAGGTACTGAAGGCTTAATTTTACTAACTAAATTAGAATCACAGTCACTTTTTTTTTTTTTTGGGGGGGGGTTATTTTTAATCCATATAGGAAGTTAAATAGTTCTAAAGATAAATGAACAGATGCTACAGCCATAAATTGTACCCTGGGGCTCCAGCATACCTTTTTCCAGACTAAAGAGTATCAATACCCATGATTTCTTCCATTTTACAACAGCTCTATTTTTCACCATTTATCTATGCAGTGATATCTGCCCCCTTACCCTCTTGTTTGGGTTGTCCCTGGTTAGCTAAGCACCACACAGCTGCTTCCCCACGTTCCTCCACCCCCAGTGAGATGGGAGAAGAGGAGAGGAAAAATAAAAACAAAAAAATTGTTAGTCAAGATAAAAATTGTTTAACAAATGGAGGAGAAGTGGAAAAAGAGAGAAAAAAAAAAAAAGTGATATAAAGGCAATTGCTCTCCACCTCCCATGGATAGATCTGTGTCCATCCAATTCCTGAGTAACTGACTACCCTAAAATCCCCTATTTTCCCTTTTTATAGATGAGCATGATGTATGGGAGGCAATGCCTCTTTGACAAGTTCAAGTCATATGCCTGGTTATGCACATTCCCATCCTCTTGTGTATACACACCCCACTGCCTCCCTCAGTTTACTGGGAAGACACAGAATGAGAAATGGAAAAAGTCTTGACACTGTGCAAGCACTGCTCAGCAGCTGCTAAATATGAGCATTTTATCTTCACTGGTTTTGGTGGTCAATCCCAGGTGAGCTGCTATGAAGGAAATTAACTCCATCCCAGCCAGTTCACTTCTCCACTTCTCCACAGGAAGATGAAATTCTGTTTAAAAAAAAAAAAAAAAAAAAAAAAAAAAAAAAAAAAAAAAAAAAAAAAAGGGGGAANAAAAAAAAAAAAAAAAAAAAAAAAAAAAAAAAAAAGGGAGATGAATTTTATCTTTTGTGTCAATTGAACAGTAATTTCTTTGAGAAGCGCTACATGCTAAGAAAAGGAAATCTATCTCCTGTATTTTCTTGTGAATTATTGTTGACTATTTCTATCCAAATCACTGCTCCTAAGATGTTTCCAAAGTTCTTCCAACAAATTGTTCCTAATAACTTCCTCACTGGGAAGTGAATCTAAATTATTTGGCTATTGATCCTTTTACTGAGCTGAATGTTCCATACAATTATATTTGCCTTGAAAGTCTGAGCTTAGTAAGGGGTGGAAGTGAGATTTTTGTGTTTTCCTGAAACACTGATCTACTGACAGTTTCTCCTTGAGCCTAATTTGTGATAACTACTTCTAGCACCAATCCTACCCATCTTCCTGAACTGAAGGCTGCCATTTGTTTTATTTCTTACATTTGTTAATAAGCTTTATTCATTCAGAGATTTGTACAATTCTCAGCCTGTCAGCTGCTTGAGGACAGCCTGGCTCTGGCATGTTTGCCCAGAGCTGTCAGGACACTACTCTTCACTGACCAAAAGTAACCAATCCTTCCCTATGTTTTTTTTTGGGTTTTTTTTTTTTTTTTTTTCCTTTCACACCTGAGGAGTGGGAAAAGGCTGTGAATTCATTATGTAGCTCTTCAAGATAACTAGCCTGAATTTGATCTTGTCTCTCCTGCACCCAGACCTGTGCAATGACTATAGGCCAAGATACTCTTTAGCCAGGATTCTGGTTGGTTGTTGCCCTTCTGGAAGAAGCACCCTCTCTGCACAGGTCTAAGTCTCTCAGTGTTCTAGGGAGTCATCTTCTTTACACTCTACCATATAGTGTAGAAGTTACTGCATAGTCTGATATACTGAGGAAAATCATGTGCAGGGCACACAAATACAAAGACTGAAGGATAGATAGAGACAGTGAGTACTGTATGCAAGCTATCCTAAAGCCACTGTCCTGGTCGCAAAGCTTAATTTGCTTTTTCACAAGCACTACTTTTAGGGAAGGACAAATTGAGAATAGGAGAGAAGAGAAGAGAGGGAGAGGAGATTCGAGGAGAGGAGATTCGAGGAGATTCGAGGAGATTCGAGGAGGGGAGGGGAGGGGANAGAGAAGAGAAGAGAAGAGAAGAGAAGAGAAGAGAAGAGAAGAGAAGAGAAGAGAAGAGAAGAGAAGAGAAGAGAAGAGAAGAGAAGAGAAGAGAAGAGAAGAGAAGAGAAGAGAAGAGAAGAGAAGAGAAGAGAAGAGAAGAGAAGAGAAGAGAAGAGAAGAGAAGAGAAGAGAAGAGAAGAGAAGAGAAGAGAAGAGAAGAGAAGAGAAGAGAAGAGAAGAGAAGAGAAGAGAAGAGAAGAGAAGAGAAGAGAAGAGAAGAGAAGAGAAGAGAAAAGAAGAGAAGAGAAAAGAAAAGAAGAGAAAAGAAGAGAAAAGAAGAAGAGAAATTAGTTCCAGCTGGAGGGGACTTAAAATACACATCTGGTCCAACTACTGTGACTGGAGGTGATTGCAGGACATAAATTAATTTCAGTGCTTTTGAAGTCAGAAATTTTTACTATTCATTACTGATACAATGTTTCCCCAGTCTTCAAGGATCTGAACAATATAGTGAACTATTCTAAAATTCTGTAGTGCCACCATCAGTAATGACAGACTTCTTGGTGTGCTGTGACAAAGAGTTATGTATAACATTTCAAGAAGTGTGTTACTTTACAAATTGTGATGTTTAGATTTCCATTTGTCTCTTATTTAGTTTTAAAAGTATATGTTGATTTTTTTTTTTCCTTACTTGATGGATTTCATGGTCTTTCTATTTTCCTAGTGCTCTGAAATCAGTTTGCATTTTACCTATTGCAGGCTGAAGCCTGGTAGA
>VXBR01008032.1:2093-24773 GCA_013400215.1 Cisticola juncidis
CCGCGCCCCCTCGGCCCGCCCTGCCCGCACCCACCGCGGGCACCCGCGGGATCCCGGGGAGGCACCCGAGGGAGGCGGCCCTGCCCGGAGCCCGGAGCCCGGAGCAAATCCCGCCCCGCTCTCGGCTCCCGGGAAGGGCCGGGGGCTGCGGGGACAGCCCGGCACTGCTGGGACACAGCTTTGTCCCGTCCCCGTCCCTAAGGCCAAGGAGAATGTGGTGGGCACGGCTTTGTTCCACCGTGGCGTCGCTCGGCGCAGCCCAGGCCACGTTTAGGAGCTGCTGGGGAAGCGAAAAGAAAGGAAAAGAAGTGCCCTGGCGATGACTTTTTGCTTGTTTGGGTGTTATTCTTCTTTTTACAGCAGACGGGGCGAGGTGCGGAGCGGAGGCGAGCGCGGCCACCACGTGGGGAATGCTCGATGTCCTGCAGTGCCTTCCCCTCCCTGCCTTCCTCACCGGCAGCTTCTCCTCGCTAGAACCCAGCAGCTCCTTTTTTTTTAGGGGGGGCTTCTCAGGGTGACCAAAGCAAAGTTTTCTGATGCTGGGTTTAGCATTTTTTTGCATATTTGTTTTCCCTCCTGCTCCTCAGGCCACAATCAGCCTTCTTATGTAATGACTCGTGTTATATAAACTCCATTCTTCAAGGAACAGTCATTAACCTACTACTGGGTATTGAAAATACCAAAATACTGTCACACAATTAAAATCACTAAATGGTGTCCTCAAATTAGAGCACAGATTGCACTGCAGATTTTTTTTTTTTTCTTTTTTTCTTTTTTTTTTTCAAAATTAAACCACACACATGAAACATTTGACAGGCTCTTCATGCAAAGGAGCAGCAGGGCTGGGAAGGCACCTCTTGCTTTTCATCCTGCACAACCCTCTGCCCTGAGCTGCCTGCACTTCTTCCTGAGCTCAGAAGTGGGTTCTGCTGTGGAAATGCACAGCTCAGAGAGGATGCAGCTGCTTACTCTGCCAGTTGTAGAAAACAAGAGCGTTTCTAAAGTCACAGCTGAATAAAAGCACAGGAAGGAACAGTCTGAAGACAAATCTCGGGGAATTTTGTGGAGCTGAAGTTTCCCAGTCAGGGTTCCTGAGCTCCCAGCCCTCCCACGAGCCAGGCTGGGTCAGCTCTCAGCTGGGCTGCAGGCACTGAGGAGAGATTTTGTCATTGGCTCAGGTAAAGGCATTTCCTTCTCTGTGCTTCTGGGCACAAATCCTCCAAAAATCCCTGTTGGGGTCAGTCCTGGCTGCTGGGGATCCCAAACATCCCTGTCCTGATCAGAGATCCCAAACATCCCTGCCCTGATCAATCCTGGCTCCAGGGGATCCCAAACCTCCCTGTCCTGATCAATCCTGGCTGCTGGGGATCCAAACCTCCCTGTCCTGATCAGGGGATCCCAAACCTCCCTGTCTTGATCAATCCTGATCAATCCTGATCAATCCTGGCTCCAGGGGATCCCAAACCTCCCTGTCCTGACCCTTCTGGGTGTGAGCCCCACACTCCTGGCTGCTCCCAGTGCCCTTCACGTGCCACCTTCAGCAGAGCTGCCTGGCAGGTGACAAACTCCAGCCTGGTCCTGGGCACAGGGCAACTGTCACACCAGGTCTGAGCCAGGGGACTTGAGCAGAGGCTCTCTAATGGGTGCCACACACCACAGTGGCCTTGTTAAGCTCATTCCTAATTAGAATTAGCAGTTCCCTTTGGAAAAGCAGTGCCCACCCTGCCTGTGGCTCCTGCTCAGCTCCAAGCCTCGAGTTGTGCTGCCACCCTCCCCCAGGGAGGGGCACAGGCCACCTCACAGGACCTCAGTGGCTTTTGGCCAGTCCCTAATCAAGATTTATTTCCTCCCCTGTAAATATTCAGGCCCAGGTAGGAGTTTTCCCCAATCCACACCCACAGGAACTGACTCCTCTCTGAGGGAACACGACCTGAGCTCATTTCTGTGGTGCTCACACAGTCAGAGCTCACAGCAGAGTCTGACACCAACCAGAGCATTTCTTTTCCTTTTGAGTTGTTCTCATACCCCCTCTGGACTCCACTCAGTTTTTATTCCCATTATTCCCCCTGTTCTGTGCCAGTACAATGTTTGTCTTTATCAATATTTTCTCTTAAGATCCAACAGATCTGAGAAATGGAAATAAAACCCAGTCCATTTCAATAAAACTCATTGAAACTGGATGCTCAGCAATAAATCCACTGGGCTGCTGCACTGGGGGAAATCAGGATCATCAATTTTTGCACAGATCCAGCATCCCCAAACCCCTGGGAAGGAGCTCTCTGCCCCCAGGACCAGCCTGATTGCAGGGTCTGCACTCCCCAGCAGGCAGACACCAGCAGTGCAGAGGAGAAAACCACCAGAATTATTTACAAACCCCTTTGGAAGGCGTGCAGGCATCGCTGACAGGGAGAAGGATGTTCTGAATGTGCTGAAGGTCTCAAAAACCACACGAAAAACCACAAAATCAAGAGTGACTCGTGTGAAAGAGACTCCAGACTGGGAGAGAGCAAGGCCCTGCTGCTGATGCCTCACAGATGGGATCTGCAGAGGGATGGAAACCCCCAAAAAGTGCTTGGAAAAGATCTGCCCACAGGAGCAGCATCAAAAAAAACACCCCAAAAAGCGAATTAATCCAGCCAGCCTTTCATAGACAGCCAGAAAAGCCAGAGAAGTGCTGAAAGAACAAAAATCAGTGTTTGGAAAGGAGGGGATGGCACCCCTGGGAGGAATCTGCATTTTAAAGTCACCTCTTCCCATTTTAAAGTCACCTCTTCCCACCCTGTGGATGCTGGGGAATATCTGAGATTGCTGGAAACCCTCCCTGGCAGCAGAAATTCTCAATAATCAGGGGGTGTGAACCCTTCCCTGAGCAAAAATTCTCATTTCTCACAGGGTATGAACCCTTCCCTGAGCAAAAATTCTCATTTCTCACAGGGTGTGAACCTTTCCCTGCTCCTCTCCACTAAAGAAGGAAGAGGAAATTCCAGAGCTCAGAAAGAAATCTTTCAGCACTGATTCTGCATCAGTCTCCAGCACACAAACATTTTTATCCCACCTTGCTCTGAAAGGAAAATCCCATTCTTTGTCCCTTTCCTTTAAATTAAATGTTTCTCTTGAGATTTCTTTTGTCACAGAAAATAACTTTGACCTTGTGTTTAGCCAGTTTTACACCTATACATAAATATTTTGGTGTGTATAAATTTGTGTATCAAAGGTAAAAACCCCATAAATTCGTGTATAAACTGAGCCTTGTTGGGGATTTCAATGCTAATTAAGCACATGGAGGAAAAGTATTTCTATAAATCATATTTTTTTCAGTAACCTGCAAGTTAAATGAGAAGTGACATGTCAAGAGTTCTAATTAACCCATAAAAAGGACTTTGCTGTAAATCCACACACACAAACCACGGGTTAAAACATCTTATGTGGGGTTTTTCTGCCTTTCTATGAAATAACAGCCAAGAACTCTGGGTAGGATGAATTAAATTAAAGTAGAAAACATTTCCAAACAATTTGCAAAACATTTTCACCTCACCAGAGCAGCTTCAGTGCTGGGGAAAGAAAACTCTGCACTCAGAGTTTTCCAAGCACTCAGCACTTGCTTGGAATTTTTTTCAAGGGATCACCCAAAGCAGTTCCTAAAGAACCAACTCCCTCCTTTGGCTGTAAATATCCCCATGGAAACAGAGATGGTCTCAGACAAACCAGGAGGAGCAGAAATCCTTCAAATACAGGAATAAAATGGGACAGGACCAAGGAAATGGAAAAGAAACTCTGCAAACCTCACCACGACTGCTGCTCCAGCTCCACGTCCTCTTTGCTTTAAGTGTTTTTAACATTCAAAAAGAACCCCCAGCACAGGTAATTCTGGTTATTAAACATCCCCAGGACCCAGGGATGATGCAGTGACACATTTGGAGCCTGGCCAGGCCAGGATGGAGCTGGCAGAGGCTGGGATTCAGCACAGAGCAAGCCAAGAGCAGCTCCCAGGAGGGCAGAGGTGTGAGGTGTCCTGGAGGGGCTGCCCCAGACCATTCACAGCTGCCAAAGGAGCATTTTCTGTGTGGAACCTGAAAATATTCCCTTTAAAATGAGATTTTTGTGGAACCTGAAAGGATTCCCTTTAAAATGAGGGGTTTGTGGAACCTGAAATGATCCCCATTAAAATTCCATTTTTCTGTTCCCTGGAAGAGGTTAAGCAGCACCTGCACAGGGCTCACCACAGCACTGCCCAAGTTGTCTGCACCGAGGGGGAACACTGAAAATCCTGGCACCAAATTCCTGCAAAACAATGAGAATTCAGGAAATTTAGGTGATTCCTGTCAGCTGTCAGAGGCAGAATTAGAGAAGGCAGGAGCACAAACATTTCCAAAGTGATGTTACAAAGTTGTCCTCAGGTATCCCAGTTTTAAAGAGGCTGCTTTGCTCCAGAGCATTCACAGGCGCCTTTAAAAAATCAACTTTCAGAATTTCTCTTGCCTGAGAGCAGCAGGACTTTACCAGTCACACTCTGCAAGGGGAATAATTTGGTTTGTTTTCACTTTTGTATTCACACCCCAGTTCTCTGGGGTTTGAGCTGTTTGCTGTTGCTCTAAGGGAGGAAAATGCTTCCATTCAAAAGTATTTTGGTTAAAAAATTCAACTTTAAATTATTTCTGTTGACTGGAGTTTTCCCCAAATTCCCTAAATCCAGTTAAGCCTCACAGTCTCATTCTCCTCACACAAATATTCCATGTTTTACCTCAAAAAGAACAGCCACACTTCCTCAGCTTCTATTTTGAAAACAGACAAACTTATAGGGGTTTTCATTTTTATTGGATGCTTCCAACTTTATAGCTAATAATATACAGATACTCAGTTTTTTTATTGTTCCATTCACATCCTCACAGAGTTCAGCCATTCTGTCACATTAAAATTAAAAAAAAAAAAAAAGCACAACTGGAATAAAATAAACTCATAAGCTGGAAAAATACATTATAAACTTATATTCAAGAAACATTCTCTTTATAATTAAAAACCTACTTGTAATAATTAAAGTAGGGTTTAAAGAAAAACTTGATTTTAATTTTTAAATAGGTGGCCTTTGTGTATATTTTAAATCATTTTCTATGTACAAGCCCAACCAGTATCTCTGCCTACCTGTGACAGAATACCTGAAGAAAAAAAAAAAAAGAAGACACTGAAAAGGAGTTTTTAAACAAACAAACAAACAAACAAACAAACAATATTCATTTTCCAGGAAAATACAGTATGATCAGAACTTTAAACACATGCTTCCCTCATCTGGATTAAGGCCTAAGAGACAGATGTGCTTTAATAAAAGCAGACAGTATGAAGAAAAGTCCTTCCACTTTTCTCTTCAAATTCCTGTAACAGCTCATCTATTTCATTTTCCATGTCCTCTGTGTGCTGTATCTGGAAGAGAAAAGAAGTCTGAGCAACCAAGCTCCAAGGATTTGATGTCTAGAAAATGGTAAAAATCCAAATTTTTTGGTTTGCTGGGAAATCTGGCTGGGCAGGCTGTACCCAGCAGGGCTTTATTGCACTTTATTGAGTTCCCAGCACCCCCAAAGGGACAGAGATTCTGTGTTTATCTGGGATTTTGTGTTTATCTGTGATTTTGTGTTTATGTGCAGACCCCAGCCCACCCAAGGGGCGTTTCAGGAGGGCTTTGGTGAGTGGGCACCATCCCTCCTCCTCCCTGCTTAACAAACAGAGGCTCCACAATAGCTCCAGGCACAGACGGCTGAAAATTCAACTCCTTGAACCCTCCTTAGGCTCCTTGGATCTGGAAAGGGCTGCAGACCAGAATAAATCACACAGGCTGCAGTCAGAGGAGCCTGGAATTGTGAATTCCTCAGCCCTGGAGTGTGAGAGAACACAGGACCTCCCTCTGCTCTCATCACACTTTAATTCCAGCTTTAGTTCAGTGTGGTACAATAAAATAGGTATTTTTAAAGATATTTGTATTCAGAATGCAACCCTCACATTGAAATCCCACCTAATTAATTATTAATTATTAATCCCACCCATTAATATTTCACCAGGGAGTTCACTCTTCAAACCAGTAAATTCATCCCTTTGCCCAACAGCTCCCAAAATTAGCGGGACAATGTGGAAATTTGCATTTTGACATGGATTTTACTGCAACAACTGCAAAATGCAGGAGCTTTCTGGAGCAGCAAGCAAAGCCCAGCCCCTGAGCAGCTCCTGATTTTCCTGATTTTCCCTTTACTCACACACTGGCAGAGCTCACAGATGAGGAAAGCCCCCAGCGTTGCCTCCTCGTGGTTATCCTGAATGTCTACATTGATCACATGCACTGGCTGACACGTCTCCTGCTCTCTGGAATTTAAATCTGTTCAAAACAAAACACAACAGCAAAACTTGGGGTGGAATGGGATCATATCTCACAGAAAAAATACAGAGGTGTTGTCACATTCCAATTTTCCAAAGTAATTTTTAGAATTTATTTCATTTTGTCTTAATAATCCTTTTTATTTCAAAAAACAAGAGGTGGATTTTGGAAATATATTAATTCAGATTTGTGAAAGGGTCATGGCAGTTTATTTTCCTTGCTCCTCTTACTCTGACAATCCTAAGGATCAAGAATCCCAAAAGTCAAGAAGGATTTTGGGTTTCCTCACCTGGAGGGTTTTGAGTGCTCATTTTTTAAAAAAGCACCATACATCCAACACTCTGAAGTGTAAGATGAACTCCTTCCTTCAAGCTAAGCACTGACAGTCACATTAGAAAATTCTATTTTAGCATTTTCCATTTACTAACAAGGGTGAAAAAAAATAAAACATTTTTCCTGCAAGTGCACGTGTTACTGTTGTGCCTCCCTAACATATCCTTCCTTCTACATCCAGTTTTTAACCTAAAAATTGCTTCCTCCTACCTCCACTCTGCCCCTTAAATTTGGCAAATTTGTTTAAAAATATCATCCTTTACATCCAGAGCCATTTGGGCCAAGTGTGAAGGGCATGGTGAAGGGAGAGAGCTGGAAAATTTGCAAGTGGCTGCTCTTCCTCACATCTAAAAGCAGAGTGAGGGCTCCTTTCCACCTGGGACAGGCTGAGGATGCTCTCAGACCTCACCTGCACATTCCAAAGCCTCAACCTGAGCATCCAGAGCCCACAGGAATCCTGTAACTGTGACCAATGAAGAGGCCAAGTGACAACCTTTAGGTGCTGTGGGTGACATCAGTTCCCTTGGGTGGTGTTTTAGTGTGGAGGAAACTCCTCAAACCCCACAGGAACCCAGCAAGACACAAAGTTCTCAGCTCAGGAGTGAACAGAGCTCCTGCTGAGCCCCTGTGGCTCTGGGGGAGTTCATCCATCCCCTGTGCTGTGCTCATGTGGAGCTGGAGCTCCAGCTGAGATCCTGCTGCCTCCTCTGACTCATTTTAGGGCAGATTTGCAGAATTCACCATGCTCAAGGAGCTTCTCCACCTGCACTGATGCCTGAAGTTTTCTCTTTCCTGTATTCCAGGCTCTGAGCTCACACTCAGGGTCACTCAGCTCTGCACACAGCAGGGACACAAAACAAATCCTGTTCCTGCTGCACACCAGGGACAGCTGGGACAGTGTGCAGGGCAAAAAGCACAAACAGGGGGGGCTGAGGGGAGGAACAAGGGTGGGACCTCCCAACCTGCAGCTGGAATGGGACAATGAAACCCCAAAGTGCAAATGGACCAAAACTTATAAACATGTGAGACTTTGTGACCTGTGGGTCCATTTTGTGACCATTTTGGGTCCATTTTGTGACCATTTTGGGTCCATTTTTTGTCCATTTTTTGCCCATTCTGTGACCATTTTGTGCCCATTTTGGGTCCACCTTTGGTGCAGCCCTGCCCAAGCTCTTGTCCTGCCCAAGGTGTACCCTAAAGGCCTTTCAATAAATCTCTGATTTATTTTCCAGCTCTGCCCAGTCCCTGTTCCAGCTCAGCCTTCAAGGCATCAGTACAGGAGGTGTTTAATGGGAATAAACTGCTTGGGAGCCCCAGGAAGCAGGGAAAGGAGGGCAGCTGCACCAGGAGACAGCTCAGACTCATTTTCCCATCAGCTCATCCCAGTTGGCTCCATTTTTCAGATCCACGAGCATTTCCAAACCAAACATGGAGTTTCTATAAATTCCCTCATAATTTAAATTCCCAGCCCTTGCTCTGCACACACACTCTGTGTAGCTGCCAGCACCTTTTGGGGACCAAGTGCTCAGCCCTCACTTCTCTGGTGCATAAATCCAAAATCCACATCAGTAACTGCAAGCTCTTGTCCTCACTGGTGTCCCAGTGAGGTTTCCAGATTTGTGGAGCACTTCAGGGAGGAGGAAAAAACAAAAAAACCACTCCAAATTATGGTTTATCAGCTCCTTACCTTCTACTACTTGATCATAGACTCTTTCCTCACACGTTAGGATCAAATCAAAAACGTCTTTGCAGTTCTGGAATCTTTCTGGCCGTGGCTTGATTCTCTTATTTCTGTCCAACATGTGTAAAATTCCGTTCTGTGTGTATCTGAAGTCGCTTGAGTTAAGTATCTTTACTTGGAGGAAAGTCATGGTTTTGAGCAAATGACCAGCACAAGGTAAATTATTAATGCATCTTTAAAATAAAATACTCTGTAAATTTAAAAATCAGTGAGCACTAAAGATTTCTGAGGTGAGTGTGATCCCCATCATGCAGCTGCAGCTTTTCACAGACCTGGCTCTGTCACCACAGCTTTAAAAGGCCCTCAGAAGAAGAACCTTTCTTGGGTAACTGTTTTTATATATCTGTTTTTTTATATCCATAAATACTCCTCACCCCCAGCCTGTGCTGTTCTGTCAGGATGTCCTACATTCCTTTCAGCCTCTCACTCCTCAAACACCATCCTGAGGTGTTTCACCTGCACAAAGCCCTACCTGGAAATGTGGATTTATGCAACTGAAACTCCAAAGGCAGCCAAAGAAAGCACATCCCATAAAAATATCCCGAGATGCATAAATGGGAAGGAATAAGAAAAACACTGACTTTATGCCTGTCAGAGCCTCATCACTGTGTGAAAGGAATCTGTGATGCTGCTTGGAGCTATATTTATGCTGCTGCTGTAACCCTGAGGCTCTGATTTTATATCCTGAGCCCCCTTTCAGGCAGGATTCTCTAACCCCACTGTTTTCCACCCTTCTGGGACTGCAGTTTCATTGGGAGCACTCCAGGTTTGACTGTCACATAAACTGCTGGCTTGAATAAAACCAAACTCCCCCTGAAGGCAAAATTTGAGGGGTAAACTGGGAATACCAGGAGAGGTTTGGATTGAGAAAGCCTGGAAGGGGATGCACCTCTTCCTGCCTTTACCACAGCTGTATTTTTAGACATCTAAGTACATATTTTTACAATGGAACAATAAGGATAACTGCCTGTAATTTTTGGAGATAACAATTCTGAGAAGAAAACAATTTCCATCATTTGCAGCACTATGTAAGAGGTCAACTGGGCTTATTTCCTTGCTGAAAAGTATTTCTTTTCAGAGCATGCTCCTACTATTTTTGTAACAAAAGACCAAAAATTTCCTGCCTACCTTTTAGCAGGAGCTCAAATTCTACTGCCCAGCTGTGCACCTGTGTGCTCAGGGTGCTCCTGTTCAAACAAACCCCCTCCAAAGCTTTTAAATCCTTCAAGTGTTTAACTTAGATTAAAAACTAAACCCAGCTTTCTACCTACAGGAGTCTACTTCATGTTGAAAGGAGATTCAGTTCTGTGTGTCTGCATCACTGCACTTCAACTCCTTGTAATTTCAATTCTGCACCACAAATTGATTGATAGGCTGTTTATTACAATTAAATGTTGTTAATTAGCCTGAATTCTGCTGCATTTCTTTTCTCCACATCACTCCCAAGCCTTTTTTTTTTTACTCTTCTTTCCCAAAGGGTTTCTCTTTACATTAATAAGGAATTGTCCTTTGCAGCTGCTCTCAGCAGCAGCTCTTGCACCCCTGTGAATTCTCCTGGGGTTTGTCATATTTGGGAAAAAAAAACAACCCCATTTGGATGGAGCCACCTCAGACCTCTGGTTATTTGCAGAGCAGGAAAATGACTGCATTTTTAAAAATACCATTTCCAAAATATCTGCCATTTCCAAAATCTGCCAACATCTGCCTGCGTCGCTTTGCTCAGTTGGAAGGGGAGCCCTTCCTGGGCTCTGCACTCCTCATTTCTACATCATGCACTTCAGGAGGGGGGAAAAAAAATCCACAACATCCCACACACTTTTTTGGGTTCTCTTTTTTCCCTTTCTAGGATAAAATGTTGCTGGCATCTGTCCCCTCGCTTTCCTGAGTGAGCCTGGAGACAGAATTACGCAGATTCCCAAACCCACACAAGATTTCTGCTTCACAGCCCAGCTCTCTGCTGCCAACTTACAGCTATTTTTTTTTTCCAAGGGTCCATCTGCCTATAAAAGGAGACTGAGAGAAGCAGTTAAGATTTCTGGTGCTTTCCTATTTGGTTGCCTGGAATGTTTTTCACCTGGAAAAAGCCAGCACATCCTTTGAGTGAGGAAGGGGGTGTGCTCTGCACATTATTATTATTCCAAGAAATAATAACGCAGCTTTTTGCTCTTTGGGGGCTCAGATGAGTGCAGATACAACAATTTAGGAATGGTTTCCACCACACTGGCTGGTGTTGGATCATTGGATCAGGCTCTGCTTTCCTTCTTACAGATTTGAACTCCACACTGAAGCTCTGAGTAACCTGGTCTAAGCAAGGAGCTGCAGCCATGGAGAGGGTTGGAATGAGATGACATTTAAAATCCCTTCCAACCCAGGACATTCCTGAAAATATAAAAGCTAATTTATTAAACCTAACTGGGCAAATGATGCTTGCTAAAATGTACACAACCTTTTTAGCAAAAAAAAAATCTTAAAAGTAATGGCTGGCACCCAAAGCTTCTACATCTTCAAATAAATCTGCTGATTATTCCCTGTGGAGCTGACACCATCCTCAAAAACTGCATTTCTTCTTTGGGAAAACCAGGAGCAGAGCAGAGTGCTTCTCCCCCGAGCATGAATGGCATTTGCAGGTCTCTTTTCCATATCATTCTTATTTATTTATTAGAATTTGCATTTAACAGAACACCTTCTGTTAAAGCCTGCCTGGCAGTTTGTCTGGGAACTGGACATTTCCTTAAATGAAATGTGGGAGAGGGGTGAGGCTGCCCAAACTTCTTCCACCTTCAGAATCAGCTCCTTTTAGAGGGAATAAAAGACTGGAAATGGGCACAGGCTCCACAAACTCCATTTTCCAAGCACAGGGCTCATGGCTGCAGGAACTGCCTTCACTGCAGAGCAGAGAACACAGTGCCTTTCCTCTGAAATTGAAACTGGGCAGTTTAGAACCAACAAGAGACACTGCACAAGTCTTCTGTTCTTTAACTTGATAAAGTCTTAACGCTGAACCATTCTATTGGATTGAAATGGAAACAGAGCTGGGTGAGATGGGATATTAAGAAAAAATTCCTAATACAATGCCTGTTCTTTGGAATTGAAACTCTGCAGAACAAACAGAGATTGTTCACAAGTCTTTTGTTGGTCCCTAACTTTATTAAGTTTGAATGCTGAACTGCTCTATTGGATTCAAATGGAAAGAGAGAAGGGTAAGATGGGATATTAGGAAAAAATTCCTCTCTGTGAGGGTGGGGAGGCCCTGAGGTTGCCCAGAGATGCTGTGGCTGCCCTGGAAGTGTCCCAGGCCAGGTTGGATGGGGCATGGAGCAACCTGGGATAGTGGAAGGTGTCCCTGCCCATGGCAGGGGTGGCACTGGATGAGCTGTAAGGTCCCTTCCAACCCAAACCAGTTTGGCATTCTCAAATACACCACCCAAAATGATCACAGAGATGCTAAACTGGACTCCAAGACATTTCTGCAACAGCTGAGCCTGCGTGAAAGGTCTGCAAAAAACTGAACTTGTTTTTCTTAGTGAAGGACAAGCACCCAGCATTTGTAAGCCACGAGCTGCAAGGATAAATCCAACTGCTCCTAGGAGCTGGTCCAAATCTCAATAAGCACAAGGCAGCCCTGCTCAATTCCTGAAGCTTGGCTGAGCCCCAAAGCTGAGGGTCTGTGCCCACACATCAGTGAGGGCAGCAAACACCTTGAGTTCAGCCCTGAGCTCAAGTGCCAGACAAGAATTTATCAGTGCTGAGCAGCTGAGGCTGTATCTGAGGTGAAAATGGACAGATCCAAGGTGCCAGAGGGGAAAAGAGAGGGAGAAATGGAAAAGTCCAGTGGCCAAGAGGTGGAGAAGGGATGTCACAGATGTACTGAAGGGACAAGGGTACCAAGGTCCAGATGACTCGAGGATGTGGCAGGTCTGACTGTGCCATCAAACAGCTGAGTGTGCACCTCATCCAAGTGTGAACTTCAAGAGGAGTTTGGACTGCAGGAGTCCAGGTTTGGATCACCTGGCAGTGGGTGACAGGGAGATGTCACTCCTGCAGTCATTCCAAGGAGCAGCAGGCGAGCCAGAGGGCTTGGGAGGGTCTGCGGGATGCTCCCCTCAGGTTTGGGAAGCAGTGCAGATCCAGAGATCCAGAGATGAGCAGCAAATGCAGGACTGGGAGGGGGGAAGTGCTTTGAGGAGAGAGGGAAAGGATGAATCATCCCTTGCCCAGGGAAACAGGGGCTGCAGCAGCCATTTCCAAACCGTGCTGCTGTCACCCTTTGTGCCGTGAAGCTCAGAATTTCCAGTTAAGCTGAAGGCACCTGAGACAGAGCAAACCACAAGCACTACAAACCCTAAATCAATTAAATAATTTCATTTACACTTCTGGGAAACCTGAGAATACAATCCCAGAGACAGCAGGGCCACTTGGCACCAGGAGCCTGCAGAGAAAGCCCCACGCTGGATGAGGTCTGCAGGAAACATTCCTGGCTTGCAAGCAGTGCCAGTTTAAGGAATTACAGTTGCTACCATGAAAATGGGAATTGGTTTGGAATAAAGAAAAAAGAAGTATAAGCATCCCTAATGTTGGCATAGAAGTTTTGTGTCAATGGGAGGTAATTTCAAGGCAAGCAGCATCGACTGTCACTTCACTCCCCTCCTTCAAACTGGGATGGAACTGCCAAAGAATGAAATCACTGCAGCTCTGAATGGATTTTAAAGAATCATCAGCCTCAGACTGGATCCTTCAGTCAGAATTCCTCAGAGCATCTGTTTGGGACTCACCTTGGATAAGGAAATAAACCTTTCAGACTGCCCAGAAGAGACAGGATGGCAGAGGGTGCTTTATGTTGTTGAAAAAGATTTGCTATTAGATTGGAGTCAGTAATTTCTACCATGTCCCAAAGCTCAAACACAGGGGATATAGTACTTAAATAATGTATTTCCAGCTCATATATTTTTAATAATTCGATGTATTTCCTTTTTAACATGAATGAAGCCAAGATTAAAGGCTGTGTGATCAGAAAGCAAATGAAGAAGAAGTGAAAATTTGTTGCCTTTGAAAGATTTTGTGAAGCATTTTGGTCTTACAATCCTTCATGGAGAAAAAGGGATTGGAATTCAGCCTGTGGCTGGAAGCGTGCTGACTTGGAGAAATGTGCCTCTTAGAAGCCTGGTTAAATCCAGTTTAAACACTTCTTTGCATCCTCATCCCTTCTCTCTATTTCTAGGAGCACTGAAGTGCTTTGTAAGACATGGTAAGAAAGAAAATGAGACTTGTACTGCACTGCTTTGGGAAGAAGTTTTGCCACTGACACACAGGCCATGATCTCAACTATTTTTAGCTCTTGCAAGGCTAGACTTCAAAAAAAAGAGAAGAAAATACCCAAACCCAACCAAAAAATCCCCAAATCACTCAATATATCGAAATGAAACATTCCAAAGTGGCTTCCAGAGACACAGCTCTCCTGCTGAACACTGGAATGCCAGCTTAGCAGTTCTAAATCCATGAAGAGAAAGCAGATGAAAATGTAAGATAAATACATGCATGAAGAGCTTACCTGAAGTAGAACTGAGATCAATTACTCCTCAAGACTGAGCTACATATAAAATATCACATGGGCATCCAACTTCAGTTTGGAGTTCCCAGAGTTAAAGCTAGATCCCATCACCAAGGTTATCACTACCTTTTTTTGACAGAAAAGAATCAAGGTCTTCAAGGGAGATGCACAGAATTCTTCTTCATTTCTGGAATTTTCCTTCTAACTGAAGCAGCTTTAGGAACTTCTTCAGGACACGTTTTCCACCCTCCCCTCAACTTTATAATCTCATAGAGCTAAGGAGCTAAAACTGGAATCCTATCTAAAGTTAGGGAGTTCAAATTAAAAGAGGAGGTAAAAAATGTCAGGAACAGAGCAGGAGGCCAAGCCTGCAGGGTAGCTGCAGGCTGCCTAGAAATCCTAATTAAAGATATCCCCCTATCTGTGAAAATCATCTTTAATGTGAGGGCCACAGACTCATCAGTGTTGAGGAAAGGGAAGGAAGAATCAGCCAGAGTTACTCACACTGCTAAAGAACCCAGGAGCAATTCCTGAGAATTTTGGTCAAATTTCCACTTGAACAGCTCCTATCCCTGGGCACAACATCAACTGCTGATGGAGATTTAAACTGGGTTTAAACTGAAATTGTTTAGCAAGTTTCACCCTTGACTAATTTTTGCCTTCACTTGAAGGCAAGGCACACCAACAGTTTTGCTCTATTTTTGTTTCAGCTTTAGGGTCACCACCACAGAATTAGAATTAAGTCCTCAAACCCCTTCACAGAGTTATAAGGGGCAAGTAACAATAAGGACAAATAATCCTAATGTTGGAAAGGTGGGTTACACATGCAAATACAAGGTGGGGTATGGGAACTACAGATCATGGCTGTGTCTTCCTCAAAATAGGAAAATTCTCTACTGTAGTCCTGGAAATAACAGAGGAATGTTTTAAAAAGCAACTTTCAGGACACTGTTAAATGGTTTTGGGGCAGTCCTTGATTGGGGCTCAGGGAATTTAAATGCTACATTCTAAAAATTCAATGGGAGATGCTGATACTTATTTTAACTGCCACATCTTAAAAGGCTCTGAAGTGCTTCCATTTTAAATCTGCTGTAACCACCTACTCAACCAGATCTGTATTCCTGGCTCCATTAATCCCCTACTCCTGTGCTGCTGAAATTCAACATATGCCTTCAAGGTATGAGAGCCTGTGCTCTATATTTCACTAATTAACTGCAATGAAGGTGCTTTTAATCTCTGCAGAGTGGGTTTTTAATAGTTGCTCCCCCTTTTCACAAGTGAACAGCTCAGGCTCAGTGCATCCCCTCTCTCTGATACAATTTTAACCTTGCTCTGAGTGAGGTCTGAGTGCAGCAGCTCATTTTGGTTTGAGGCCACAAAAACCTGAACCTGGGGGTTGTTTATTTGGGCAGAGGATGTCTGCCCAAATATTTCACTAATTAACTGCAATCAAGGTGCTTTTAATCTCTGCAGAGTGGGTTTTTAGTAACTGCTTCCCCTTTTCACAAGTGAACAGCACAGGCTCAGTAAATCTCCTCTCTCTGATACAATTTTAACCTTGCTCTGAGTGAGGTCCAGCAGTGCAGCAGCTCATTTTGGTTTGAGGCCACAAAAACCTGAACCTGGGAGGTTTTTATTTGGGCAGAGGATGTCCCCTCACAGCCACGGTGTCACTGAGTATCTGGTGCCCACAGTGCCACCCAAACCTCAGGAGTCTCCTCACTGGAATATGGGAATATTCCAATATTCACTGGAATATGGGAACAAGCAGGGTGATGGCAGCAAGACTCCAAATTTCAGGCTACAGATGATGAAAGCAAGGCTGGGAAACAGAATTAAGCAGCTCAATCATATGGAACCCCCCTCCTTTTGTACCCCCATCCCAACCACACTCCAAGCCCCTGAGGAGAGCAGCCCCTCCCACCCCACAGGTAAATCCCATCCCCTCCCTGAGGTTATGCTCACCCAACAGAACTGAGAGCCCCTGTGGCACAAAAAAACCCCCCAAAAAAACCTATTCCATTCCACAACTCGCTGATGAGAGCAGGTCTGGTTTTGGTTAAAATCTTTACCCTCAAAACCCACTTCTGGAAATGGAGTTGCTTTCTGTGCTGCCAGTCTTCAGTCTGAAAACCTTAAATTATCTGAGAATCAAAAAAGCAAAGTCACAGAGGCATTTGCCCTATTTCCCTTGCAGTGGCTGTTGTTTAAACCTCCCTTTATATCTTGAGAAAAGGTTTAACTGTAACACTGCAAATATATTTGGGGAACACAGCAAAGCATGGAGGAGAATCACTCCAAAAAATGCTTGGGGGGAACAGGTTGGCTTTCTGTTGGTTTTTTGTTTTTTTTTTTCCTTAAGTACTGCCATGTTCAGCACAGCAGCAATGATGAATTCAAAAAGGAAATCTCAAGTCGTTGGTGCTTGTTAAAATTAATTCTCAGTTCAAGGAATTTTCTTTTAAGCAGTTCTTTTAATCAGGATATGTATATGGCATACCTCATTAAGATGGGCTTGAAAGATTTTCCTTTTTTCTACAGGCAGAGGGATAAAAAAATCAAATACCCCAGCACATCATATGTGATATATTAAGACTACTTTCTGCATTTTGAACTTTTTTAAAAAAAGGATCCTTGTTGAAAAAAAATCTAGAATGAGTTCCCCAAGTTTTGTTTGTGGATTTTCTTATTTTAAAAAAATTAATTTAAATATAGGTATTATAAAATAAAGCAGTTGGGACATTTTTAGTAGTGTGCCTAACCCTGATCACCTTTGCTCTCCAGGATTAAACATGACTGGGGCATCCTCTGTCCATTCTTTACAATAAACTACAGGGTTATTTTTCCTCGGTGCACAGAGCAAATCACATATCACAAAATCCTCAGTGAGAAGGGTGAGCTCTTTAATGAAAGGCATCCTCTCTCCCAGAGAAAGTATTCTGTAAGCCTTACCTGGCAGTTTGTCTGAGCTAAATACAACATTAAAGTCGAGGTGGTCGCTCTTCCCAAATCCAAACTCAGGACAGTCTTTGCACTGAGAGGGATCCACAGTGCAGGGGAGGACAATCTGAGGGTACTGATGTGTTCATTCAATAGCTAAACATGGTAACACACTACAAAAGAGCATTTGGAATGTGTGCACTGAACTGGGTAACAATTTACAAGGGAGCATTAGAGGCCCATTTTAAAAAAAACCCTCCTATAAACTTAAATTATTTAAAGTTCTCCAGCCAAGCAACTCTATAGATTCTTAATGCCAAGTAATGAATTACACCTTTGAAGGATGAAGCACACGGGATTTTTTAAAGAGGCCATGCCACAGGGATACAGTTCTTTGTCTTTCCTAAGCAGATCATTGTACATCTGATCATAAGTTGTTTTGAAGTCATAAACATTTGGCTTGTCTGGGGCAGGTCCTGGCAGTTTCACGTGAGTCCCTGTGCCAAAGGATCGGACGCTGAATCCTCGTTTGCTGAAAGACACAAGGGAAGGGGGGGAGAAGACAATTAGACATGGTTGGACTTGAAAAATTAAAGTGCTGAAGGACATAAAAGTGAATTTTAAAAACACCTCTTAGCCAGCAGCCAGCTGGGCAACCAAACTGCCAAGTGTGGATTTTGCTTGCAGTTACAATCTGAATTCACACACCATTTCAAGGTAAGCACCTCCATTTGGCAGGAATTTTCTCACAGTTATGGCACACAGCTCTCTGGAAATGTCCTTTGTGCTTTCAGGCATCCTGGATTTATTTTTTTTGTTCTGTACTCATGACAAGGCAGGCAGAGATGATTTTCTCTGGATACAAGTAACTGTACTGATATTTGAGTGTCCTGCTGAGACTCTTGGCCTAACTGCATTATTCTTCTCACTTTTTTTTGCCCAAACGGCCTCTGGTGTAATTTAATTAGCCCAGGACAAACATTTCTGTGCCTGCCACTGAAAACCAGTGCAATTACCTCTGACAAGTGGGGCA
Organism: Cisticola juncidis; assembly: GCA_013400215.1. NCBI lineage: Eukaryota > Metazoa > Chordata > Aves > Passeriformes > Cisticolidae > Cisticola > Cisticola juncidis. The sequence goes on from VXBR01008032.1 coordinate 20,047, forward strand.
GATGTTCTTCTGGCTGCTCTCTAAAACCCTTGGCTAAACCAGGGATTACTTCATTCCATTCTTATGAACAACTGTTTGTTAAATAGTTATAGTAAGAAAAAAAAAAAAAAGAGGGGCAGGAACCTACTTGTCTTTAGGAATAATGCCAAAATGTTCTTGCTGATTACCTGAAATACTTGAACCTCAATACCTCCTGTGGTAATGTGAAAATCTATGGCAATCTATTGAATAATGGGACAAAAAAGAGATTTTCTGGTGGTCTAATGGACAAAGTTACACTGTAAAATACTGTTGCTACCACCCAGAAGGCTGAAACATTTGGGAATGTTATGACAACCCAACTTGAAACAGCAAGACCAGGAGTTAATCTATTTTTAAGGACTCACACTTTCAGCTTGATTTTAGTGGACACTGAATGGAGTGAACAACGTTGTAACAAACAGCAAGTGCAAAACCCAGTGCCTGTGTCCCCAAAAATAACCCCAAATCTGCAGTGCTCTCTTGAGAGGGGAGTCAAGAGAACTGGGATCCAATATAAGATCAGGCCCAGACTCCCTGGTCTGCACACCCAAGGAAATTCAGAAGACACCAACTCGAATTTTCTGTTTGCCTTCCAAGGGTGTCCTCAAAGTGACCCCAAACTCTTCTGGGCAGAGCCTGTGATCACCTCCTGCCCCAGACTCAATCACAGCTCTGCAACCATCAACACTAATTTCCTTTCCTCCTACTGGAACACAGCCCCTCCTTTCTCTTTTCTTGCTTCCCCACACTTTTTCCTCCAGCAACTATTTATAGGTGCCTATTTCTGTAAACAGACAAGCTACGTGAGGCTTTTTCGCTTCTTTCTGCAGGACTGTAAACGGATACAAGTGGAAAAAAGTGCAATTCTCTGCCCCTCCCAGCCCTCCATCACATGTAACTGGTGCAGTTATGAGTCACTGTTCATTTATTTTCCCTGCAATACTTGCAGATCCGAGTTTTGATTCTGCTGCTTCAACTGGACGTGAAGAGAGATATAATATGTACAGAAGAAATTGCAGTGCTAAAAAATTCATGTTTCAATTTGATCTTCTCTTCTACAGTTTCCTTTTTTTTCCTTGTAATATTATTCTTTAAAACAGGTTTGCTTGGATCACACATACTAAAACCTCCACCTCTGATTGCTGTAGATATCCCTGAAGTTTGTATGATCTCATATAAAACCAATTTGAAATCTTTGACATTTAACACATAAAAAATTTGTGCCTCCGAGGCCCATGACCCATTCAAAATTACTTCCTTGAAAATAGCTGGATCTGAATTCCTCACATGGAATTTCATGCTTTGTACCTTGGTGAGCAGTGGTGTCAATTTTTACACTATTTATGCCCCAGGTAACTCTAAAAACATTTCAACACATTTCTTGTAACAACTGGGGCACAGGAGAGGGAAAAAAGCCTGCACAGAGCCATTAGTCAGAGCTTTTATTAAATATAATTCAGCTTTTATTAAATAGCTGGAAACATCCAGTGCAGTGAATCATCAGGTGTCTGTGGAAATGTGGCACATTTATAAAAATGAACAATTCCTACAAGACAATGGGTATTGAATGTTTGGTTTTGGCCTGGTTAAACTACCCAGAAGACAGAAAAAAAATGTGCTTTGTCACAAAAAGTAAAGAGTAAGACAGGCTAACAGACTATGCTGATTTCTGAAAATGTGGAGCTTAAACTTTAACTGACTCGTAATGATCACATTTCAGGAAGTGGTTTCTATCAATACTATCAAAGCTGATGTGGATAAACCACCAATGTGTTAAGGACAAAGTGAGTCACTGTCTAAATCTCATTTTCAGTTTGCTCAGCCCTCAGTCCAAAGCTCACCACAAAGAGCTCACAAGCACCACTCAAGTGCCCCTGAGCACTTCTCTCCAAAGGGAAAACAATTCTGAAATCAAACCCCAACCTGGACTGCCCTGACACACAGTTCCAGGCACTGGCAGGAGAATAATAATGATCTGTGCAGCTTGAGAGATGAATTTTTGTCCACACCTTTATTTCATTTATTTGGGGATCTCACACATTGTTATTAAACTGCTTTTGAGCTCATTGTATGTTCATAACAGCACAGCCTCTCTTTACAATGGCTGTAGGAAATATTTCTACTTATTAAAGCAAATGCACTAAATCCTGCAGTGCCACTGCACTGAGAGCAGTGAAGGTTTTCAGGGGACAAATCACTAATTTTACCACATCCCTTTCCACAAGAGGTAGCAGGAAAATAACCAGCAGCCCTTGTAGGCTAATTAGAAAATATCTTATGCCACCCAATCAATATTGAAAAAACACTCCCAAAACAAGCCCACACTGTTGAGCAGGACAAAAGCCTTGTTAACTCACTTTGAATACTAACAATTTGTAATTTGCATTATCACTGAGCTGTCAAATGTAAGTGTGCTTTAATATAAAAATGTGAAAGTATCTCCTTCTTGGGGGGGTTTATTAATTTAGGATTTCTTAAATGAGGCAATATAGATGTCCAAACCCCACTGCATTTTGGTACTGACAGATGATGCCAGGAGAGAAGCTGTGAGTAAGAACTTATGGAAACAGCACAAGTGCAATTTAAGTTCTCTTACACCTCAATGTTGAGCTACAAGTCTTAACATCAACATGAAAACTAAGTTTTTGCTACAGGGGTTGCAATATTTGAATTTCCCTGCTGCCACTAAGACCTCATGTTCATACTCCTAATTTCCTAAAAGCCAGCTTTCTAAAACAAGGAATATATGGCTGAAGGGTGTTATCAGCATTTTAGAAATTTTTATTGCCAGTGACACAGAGAACTTGAACTCAGTATCTTCCTTCCAAAGCCATCAGGGTACTGCCAAGAAAACAGAAATGTGGAAGCTGCTGCATAAAAAAGTTTGGCTGTGAGATTTACTCTTCTGTTTCCTCCTCTGAGTGAGAACCATGGCCTGAGTCTGCATGCTCCATGACAAAATATAAAATTAAAGATAAAATCACAAATAGAAGGTGCTGGTTTTGGCTGGGGTAGGGTGAATTTTTGTCCCAGCAGCTGTGGTGTGGATTTGTGTGTTTAAAACAAAGAGATGTTTTTGTTATTTGCTGTGCAGGGCTCACAGGGCACCCAGACCTGCTCTGCCTCTCACCTCACCCCACCCAGCAGAGCCTGCAAGAGCAAATAATGAGGGGTGAGTCAGATCTGACTGGGGAGGGGCTACACAAAGCCAGTCCTGCAGCTTTAAAGGAGGGATCCACAGCTTTAAAGGAGGGAGTGACAGCTTTAAAGGAGGGATCGAGTCTTTCTGCACTGCTCCTCCTGCTCCCCTTCGCTTCCTTGGCTCAACACACCCCTGTGCTGATGGCTCTTAAACCTATCAACACACTTCAGACAGACCTTCAGCCTGAAAATTAGAATAAAGTGTTTCAAACTTGGTTAATTACAGGATACTGGAACCCAGACTTTGTTTTGCAACAGCACATAGAGTTTGTGCCTTTTAAAGTCTTGTCATCTGCTTACAAAATACCTTAAAATTTCGCAATTCCTCAGCTTCCTCCTATTTTAATCATGTGCTCTTTCTAACTGCCCTGAACTGGTGAGGCAGGCTGGCTCGGAGCCAGCACAGACATTTTCCTGAAGTTTACAGAAAAATAGGCTGCTGTTTCTTTAGAGCAGTGTTGGCAATTTATCTCTGTTTTGTTATTTATGCTACTACTGCTATATCTACGTTAATAAAATGAAACATTTTCTAAATACAATTTTGTTGCTTTGAAGTTAAAATCTTAAGGGAGAACAGACTTTTAAAAAACACCCCTTGCACATTTGGCAAACATCAGTCACACCGGAAGTGATTTATTTCTGCGAAAACACAGGGGAAGGAAAGGGCCAGACAGACATCAGACGTAAAATTAATTTTGTCCTTAATACTCAGCTGTTAATTAAAACTCAGTTCCAGCATTATTAGAGGGAAAACAATGACGTGTTTTCACAGAACTGCCACAGGTAACATCCGATGCCAAGAGTGAGCGTGAAGTGCATGAAATGCTGTCACAGTAAGATGGCTGCCAGGCCAAATGCTTCTATTATTTATTCCTTTCAAAGCTTTTATTTTTATTTATATGTAGCACACAGCTTATGCACAGTTGTGTTGCTTACTGTGCCACCAAGGTGTATTTCTAATGTGAATGTTTCTTTGCAGAACTTTAATAAAATAAACCCGACCATCCTTATCATGTTCCTGCAGTGCAAAGGGATGATTTAGGGACAGATTTTGGGCAGATCAAGTCTCTCCTGTCCGTGACTCTGTCCCAAATCTCCCATCTCACCTCTTCAGCCGAGCTGAGAGCACTCGGGTGTGCTAAACAGATTAACGCTGGTAATCTCAAAAGACATTTAGCATTCTGAACTGAATGTTCTGGTTCTCCTGGGAGAGGAAAGGGCTCCCTTGCAGGGCATGGAGCAGTTCAGTCTTCACAGAATTTTAGGGGGTCAGAAGGGATCTTAAAACCCAACCCATGGGCAGGGACACCTTCCCCCATCCCAGCTGTTCCACACCCTGGCCTTGGACACTTTTAGGGACAGGATAATCACGATCTCCCTGTGCCAGCCCCTCACCACCTTTTCTACCACACTAAAAAGTTTTTTTTCCTAACATCTAACCTAAATCTCCCCTCTTTCACTCTGTGTCCATTACTCCTTCTCCTATCACTCCAGCTCCCGACGCG
>VXBR01008034.1:0-83806 GCA_013400215.1 Cisticola juncidis
GCTGGCCAATGTGATGCCCATTCCCAAAAAGTATGGGAAGGAAGATCCTGGTAATTATATGCCATTTAGCTTGACCTCAGTCCCTGCTAAGGTCATGGAGCAGTTTATATTGAGTGTCATCATGCAGCACTTACAGGATGGCCAGCGTGTCAGACCCAGCCAGCATGGGTTTGGGAGGGCTGGGTCGTGTTTGACCAACCTGGTTTCCTTTTATGACCAGGTGACCCACCTGGTGAATGTGGGAAAGGCTGTGGATGTTGTCTATTTGGACTTCAGCAAGGTCTTTGACACTGTCTCCCACAGCACACTCCTGGAAAAGCTGGCAGCCCACGCTTGGACTGGAGCACTCTTTGCTGGGTTAGGAACTGGCTGGATGGCAGGACCAGAGTGGAGGTGAACATTGCTGCATCCAGCTGGGGGCCAGGCACCAGTGGTGTCCCTCAGGGGTCTGTGCTGGGGCCAGCTCTGTTCAATATTTTTATTGATGACATGGATGAGGGGGTTGAGGCTTTCATTAGTAAATTTGCAGACAACATTAAGCTGGGAGCATGTCTCACTCTGTTGGAAAGTAGGAAGGCTCTGCAAAGAGACCTGGAAAGGTTGGATGGATGAGCAGAGTCCAATAGGATGAAGTTTAATAAGTCCAAGTGCTGAGTCCTGCATTTTGGCCACAATAACCCCCTACAGCATTATAGGCTGGGGACAGTGTGGCTGGACAGTGCCCAGGCAGAAAGGGACCTGGGGGTTCTGGTCCATAACCGACTGAACATGAGCCAGCAGTGTGCCCTGGTGGCCAAGAAGGCCAGCAGCATCCTGGCCTGGATCAGGAACAGTGTGTCCAGCAGGAGCAGGGAGGTCATTCTTCCCCTGTCCTGGGCACTGCTGAGGCCACACCTCGAGTGCTGTGTCCAGCTCTGGCCCCTCAGTTCAGGAAGGACCTTGAGACGCTTGAGTGCATCCAGAGGAGGCAGCGAGGCTGGAGAGGGGCTGGGAACACAAACACAGTGAGGAATGGCTGAGGGAGCTGGGGATGTTTAGCCTGGAGAAAAGGAGACTCAGAGGTGACCTAATCACTCTCCACAACTTCCTGAAGGGTGTTTGTAGCCAGGTGGAGGTTGATCTCTCTCCAGGCAGCAACTGACAGATCCAGAGGATACAGTCATAAGCTGCACCAAGGGAAATATAGCTTGGATATTAGGAAAAAGTTTTTTACAGAAAGAGTGATCTGCCCAAGGAGGTGGTGGAGTCACCATCCATGGATGTGTTTAACAAAAGACTGGATGTGGCGCTTGGTGTCATGGTTTAGTCGATGTGTTAGGGCATGGGTTGGACTCAGTGATCTTAAAGGTCTCTTCCAACCTAGTCATTCTCTGATTCTGTGATTTCAGAATGACCATGGGCAGTTCTAGTCACTATAGGCTGAGGCAGAATAGTGATTTACGTGTTGGGTTCTTTCCCCCCTAAGTGAAAATAGTATATGCATGATGTCTCTTTGGGTTGAAGCAAGATCTTTCAGAATGGTGTTTTTATTTCCATCTGGCGTTGCTACTCCTACATATCCATCCTAAATGGATATGTATGAAACTCCCTTTCTCTATTTATCATGTGTGTCACAAAAAAAAACCGTTCAAACAAATAAAATTCATCCTGAAGAGTCTTTAAGCATTTTAGATCGATTAGACTTTACATATCCAATTGTGTAAAGATAGTTATAGTCATTCTCCTTGATTGGATTTTTCATTTTTCATTTTATAGCCATTTAGCACAGACTTCCATTTAGTATCACAAGTGTCCTTTGTTCCCACAATCCTGTTTATGGTACCTTCATAAAACTTGACAGATTTGAAGGCTTTTGATGCAGCAAAACCTTATGCATTACTTATATGTATGTATGAATGCACAGGTGTTGTGTGCACATGACTTGAAACTGATCCTATCTCTAGAGTCACTGAGCATGTGCATTTAACATGATGGAGTCAAAAGCCTGCCGTCTCCAATCTCTGCAGTACAAGACATGAGGTCTCGTAGCATATGGAAGGAAGGACTCTTTTTGAAAAGATAGCATCGATTTTTGGGGTTTTTTTACATCTTTTAGAATGGTCTTGTTCTATAGTAGTTTCATGTGTGCCTATGTCCTTGCCAAGACAGACCACAGTGGAGAAAAACAAAGCAGTTGAGGAGAGGCGATTGAAAAAAATTTTACTGCCCTTGACCTGTCCAATCAGCCAAGCCTGCTAGTATCTCTGTGGCCTCAAGCCTACCTTATTATTTGTACTGTCTGAAATATGCTACTGGGAATGCTAGAATTTTGTCTTTAAATAGAATACTTGATGAAAAGCAGGTGGGCTTTACATGATTGGTCTAGAATATTAAGACAAGGAGAACTTAGCCTCCTGATAGTCATTGTAAACCTTGTTGCCATTTTATGTCTATCTGGACAAGATAAAGATGCATTACAAAAAGAATGTTAAGAAACAACTTAGTCCCTCTCAGGCTTACACTGAGCACTTAAAAAGCCATCATCTGCCATTATAAAAACATCCTGGGTGGTATTACTGGTGTAACTGGCACTCCAGATCAGAACAGCAGTGCAAGATAGGTGCTATCCTTAAATCTGTAAATAGGTTTTCCTGCACATTATCTGTGGATCCTTCCTCTCCCTGTTTGTCCTAGTAAACAATCCAAAGAGGTAGGCTGCAGGACTTTGATTTCAGTAATACAGAGACAAAACTATTTTTTTCAGGAAAAAATATGTGAAACTGGTGACATTTTTCTTGCATTGGTGAGATTCTTGATTCCCCAAACTGAGCATTTGTCTTCTTGCCCAGTAAGTATTAAACCTCTCTGTTTCATCCTGCTTCTGAGATGAAATGATGTAAACATAATAAATAGTTATGATTTTGCTAGTAGAGCATGCCAGTTTTTTCAAGTTAACTTGGGTTAACTCGATGTGCACATTAAATAGCAGTCTCTTTTCAGCCTGCCACTGATTTTGGTTTTCACTGTGTATTTTATTCTCTGGTTGTGAGTTTCACATGTTGAATGGTTTTAGCTTGGTTGATGTTTAACAAAATTATCAATATAAACATCAAGGAAAATATGATCATAAAATTAAACCATCACAGTGGAGAAGGATACATAATCATGTTTTTAATCACTCATCATTTCCTAGCAGATTTAAGATATTTATTTATTTCACTGCCAGTATTAGAAAAATAGACACTTTCCTTCCCAGTTTTTGGCAGTACCTCTTGTGCCTGCTGTTGGAGCCAGATGACCACATGCTGACACATTCAGAGGTTCCTGTTTGAAGGTAGAAAACAATTCCTACAAGAAGTCAACTACATAGCACATCTTTTTTTTTCTGTTTCATTTCATGCACAACAGATTTGGAGTTCTTTATGACCCCTGTTCATATTGTGTGACTAGATCTAATGAAGGTACAAGAATTTGCTCCTAACTTTAATTTCAGATTCAGTGTTCTATCTTCTTTTTGAAGTTCCAGTTCTTGAAATCAACTACAAAATATGGTCATCTTCCATGTTAAAAAAAAGTAGAAATGGTTTCCATTATAACTGAAGAAAAAGGTAAAAGCTCACCCTAGTCTGTGATATGAACTTGCAGAGAATACAGCAAAGGCCAGACAGTTGTACAGATTTTTAAGATTACATATTTAAAGTAAGTTTAATCTATTTTAATGTACCATTTATGATTTTTGGACTCTTCTAATAGATCACAGAATGGTTTGGGTTGGAAGGAACCTTAAAAATCATCCAGTTCCAACCCCCTTGTCATGGGAGGGAGCCTTCCACTAGACCAGGTCGCTCAGAGCTCCATCCAACTTGGTCTTCTTGTTTTTCAGTGTCATAGTTTGCATTTGCTACCTAAGATATGTATCACTGTTAAACCTAGACTGCTGTCTGTACAAATCTTTGCAGATTTGGTACTCACCAAAATCAGAGGATGAGAGATAACTGCCTTAATGACTGTCATCAGTCATTAAGGCAGTTAAGGTTAGATTGCTTAGTCTGTCTGTTTTTTGGGGTTTTTTTTAAAGCATGTTATTATCATAAATTATATTTAAGTGTTGACTTAGTGTCAATAGTTAGCCAGCTTGACTTCACAGCATGCTATGGTGCTGGAATTCTGAAATTTAGCACAACTTTCATAGCCAGAATTTAGGAATATAAGCATAATAATCAGCAAGTTTGTAATTTTCCTGTGTAACAGCTCTTCCACTAATGTCTTCGGAACATTTTCTAACCAGATTTCAGCTTACTTGTTTTCACAGGTGCACAGATATTCCTGCATTTTGCATATACTGATCCAGTTAATTATTTGAAAATGTTTCTAAGTATTCTATGGCAGATTAAATGAGTTAAGGGTGACATAGCAGAAACAGGTAACACAGATAATTGTAATTAAAAGTGTAATGAAGAAGGAATATTTCACAGCTGCTTTCTCACTGGGGCCTTGCACTTGTTTTGGACTTTTGATCTCTGCTGGAGTTCAAACATTATGTAATATCAAGTAGTTATTTCTAGTAAGGATTGATTTTTTTCCCCCCTATTTTTCCCTGTAATACACAGCATTTCTTTTTCTAATGACAGTCCACAGTGTTGTGCTCGCATGCTTGTCCTGCTGCGTGGCCTCTGCCAGTGACACCTGTAAAATTTAGTAGCTTAACTTTAGGTATTAGTGCTGCCCTTTTGATTTCAATGGCCTGCGCTCCCCAGGAAAAGTAAGTGAAATCTTTACAGCATCCAAGTCTTATCTTGTTACATAACTGTATGTTTATCTTCATATATCTATCTGTAGCTGGAACAGATTGTGACAGTCTTACGGTGATACATCACTTTCCCCAGCAGCATGTTACTCTATCATGTGTAATTAGTGCTGAGCAAATTATTTGGAAAAAGGTAATTTATCCACGAGATTTAGCTGCTTTACCTGCTCAGGAAACATCTTAGACCCGACTAAGATTCTTCTTCTATTTATTGGTTATTCTGCCATCGTGAACACTTTTTCCACGCTTTTAAATGTGAATAGCTCACTCAATTTTTGTAGTGAACACATGCTATTAGACAGATTTGCATGGATCGTTTCTAGAGGTCCTGATACAGCTTTTGGCTCGTTTCAGCATGATAAAACATTCTACAGCAATGTGAGATCTCTCAACGTGAGATCTCTGCGGCAGAAGTAGGCACATTCCATCAGTGAAAGGGTATTTCTATGCAGGCCTTCCGTACAAGACATCTCAGTGTATCCGCCTGCGGTGCACTCCCACCGTGAGGGAGTCCCGGAGGCCGGGCCTTGTCCCTCCAGAGCCCGGCTGGGCTCGGTCCTGCACCGCAATCCGCTCATTTACCAATATCCCTTCCAACATGAGCGTAGTTTGACGACGGCGAGGCTGGAAAAGTCGAAGAGCTGGATTGCTTTTCTGGCACTTAATCCGCCGTTCGAGAGCGTGCGGCGACACTGCCGCAGTCCGGGGTCACCATCGGGACGGCTCGGTGGCGCGGTGTCTCCCCCGGCTCGGCTCGGCTCGGCCCGACCCGCGATGCCTCCTCCGGCCGTCTCTGGCTGCCCGGGGCGGTGTCTGCGCTCCCGCCGCCGGGCCAGGCGGGGCGGGGCGGCAGGTGGCGCGGACGTCCCTTTCGAAAGGGGCGGGCGGTGGCGCAGGCGGATGCTGCCCTCGCTCCTCCTCCTCCGTCGTCGCCGCAGCCGTCGCCTCCTGCGCCTCTTCGTATCGCGGTGGTGGCGGGTAGGNCCTAAGCCCCTCCCGTCCTCCGGGCCCAAGTCGCTGCGGGAGATGCCGCATCCCCTGGCTACGTCCAGCAGCGAGGAGATGGGGCCGGCGCTCACCCCCAGCCCCGACCTGCTCCTGCCCCGCAGCATCGCCGACAAGGTATGGCCTGGGGAAAGGGGCGCGGCGTTTGAGGGGACGTCTGGTGTTGAAGGAGAGCGGGGAGAAGGACTGTGTGTGTTTTCCTGACACATCCCTTTTCCCGGTTTCGTCCGTGGGGAGACGAAGCCCTGGGCGCTGCTGACATCCATTGCGAGAGCCCCAGAGGGACTCCGGTGGGAGATGGCATCGTGTCCCGTGCTGCGAGGGGCCGGCCGGGGCACTGGTGGTCGCGCCGTCACGGGAGGGTTGCAAGCGGCAGTGTTTTATTAACTGCATCTGCCTGTGGCTCCTACCGTCTACAGATAGGTGTAATTTTTTCAGGCATTGCTGCAGTTCCTTTGCTGTCTCCTTCCTGCCGCCCTCACAGGGAAGGCTTGGAGCTGGCATTGTTTCCTTATCACCAGCTTATCTGTGATTGTCCTATTCAGGCTGAACTCCTGCTTACTTCTTTCCAGCACTAATACAGACAGGGTGCTTTGCAGGAGTATCTGTGTCTGTTTTCCCTTCCCTAGCTCTGGCATATGTTCACAGGACACTAGTGAACTCTGTGAAGTGCCTTCCCTGTGGTTATAATTCGGTAGTGGCAGTACAGCACTGCTGATACATTAGCTACGCCTGCAAGGACTTGGCATCTGTGGAGACAAGTCTTCCTGAAATTTTTGAGGTAGGGTTTCCTAGAAGCAAGAGCTGCAAGGGATGATGTGGGCTCAAAAGCAGTTCTGGTGTAGCTGGTTTGGGCATACAAGGTGTTGCTGAGTTGCTGGTGGTGAGAAGTGCTTCTGTATCCTGGGGAATGTGGAGCTGCTTCTGGGTAGGATGGATCCCCTGAGCTCCAAAAGCCTTGTGGCTGTCATCAATATCTGGCCCAATACATTCCCATGCTACAGGAGAATGAGTCAAGGTAGCCTGGCCTCTTTCATATTTCACCATCTGCTCTGTGCAGCTGTGATGTAGGTATTCAGCACTTCCTGCCCATGTAAGGAGTCCTCTTCTTGAACATTTGCCCACTGTTACTCTAGTGAGAAGCAAGGCTTACCATCTCTTCAGGAGCTTAGGCCTTCATCTGACAAATTAGTCAGTTGATGACCTGCTGACAAAAGGGTATGTGACTAAAGGCAGGGGTAGGAATTGTGGAGGTTTTTGTCTGTGATAGATGGCTTAATCATGTAACTAGGTTGTTCTCCAGCAAACTTGTAGGAATAGGAATTGACAACTGCCTTCACAAATCTTGCAGCTGAGGAGCTGCAGCTGTTAGCCTGGTCCGTCCACACTGCTGTATAGCTGGTGAGAAGCAGTGTTCTGAGGAATATCTCACACCCTATAATGTCATTCCTCGATTATATTAAAGAACTTCTTTGCTTTTGGAGTGCAAGCGAATTTCTCTCTGCTTTACTGCTTTGAGGTTTTGAGAAGTGTATCAGTGTTCCTGATAACCTCAGAGGAGAAATAACTCTAGCTGCAGGCTTTGGTCAGCTAACTTCTTGTAAGTAGGGAGGTTCTTTTGCAATTTTTCCATCAGAAATAGAAATGAAATCCACCTTCCTGTACCCTGTATGTAGTACCATTCTGTTGTAGGCACTTGGCAGCATAGAAGTACTCTAAAAGGCAGAGCAAAAGTGGTTGTGGTGAGGTTTAGACTTGAGAGCAGTTCAGTGCTTGACCTGGAAATGCCATTAGACTACGATCCTTGCAGAATAAAAGGATATGCAATAGGAAGAAAATATACTTTTTTTCCTTCTAGCTGAATTAGCAGAAAAAGCCATGTCTTATCCTCTTGATAGAAGATCAACAGCTCTCCTGTGTAATAGATGTCCCTACTTCAGCTAAATATTTCACACACTGGCAAGAAAAAAAAAGTGGTAACTTTTTGCCAACCTCAGAAAAAATATTCCATAAACAGGTTTTCCTAGCTTTAAGGCAATGCTTGCACTGTGTATTGAGTAGTCTACAGAGGGAGTATGGTAAGTGGAAGTAAACAGGTAAAACCACTTTTTGAGTGGTTTGTATGTCTGAGTCTCAGAATCATGGAATGGAATGGAAGGGAGCTCAAAGATGGTCTTGTTCAACCTCCATGTTGTGGACAGGGACACCTCTCACTAGACCAGATTGCTCAGAGCTCCATCCAGCCTGGCCTTGAATACTTCCTGTGTTAATCTTTAAAATCTTAATCTCTGGTGATGGATTTTTGATCTTTTGAGGGATTGGCACACTTGTCAGAGAATGTGCTGAGTAACTTCAATATCTGAGTGACAAAGGGAGGTAGCATTCAAGTCTGACTTAGGCTTAAAGCTCTGCATTTGCTATTTATTGGTTCTTGAGTAGAAGCTATCCTGGTCTTCTCTCTGGCCTTTTGGAAGAGTCTGGTGAATACTGGTACTACAGAGATTTTGGTCCAAGTCTCCAGCTTTAAAGTGTTTTTGAGTCAGATTCTTTAAGGATAACTGTCCATATCCAGACCTGTACTAGGATAGCCCTTTGGGAAGAGGGCTAGTGGCAATAGCTGGCCCATGACCCTGAATTGGATAATTTGCTTCCTCTGCATTCCTCATGTTTTCTCTCAGCAAATTCTTTCTAAAATCTGCTGCAAACTACATGTACCTAAGACTGAAATCCTCTGAGTGGAGAAAGTTCAGAAGTAAAGGGAGGTTTTCTGCCCATAAAGTGCTTCCATTTTTATTGCCACTGATGTATAGCATAGAAGTGGCCGAACCTCTGCCATCACTGCTTTGTATTCTTTAAAGCATGATTTTTCTTAATTTTTTTTTTTGATCCATTGAGTAAGAGCAGCACTTTATCCTGAGTCGGAGAAACCTGGGGAATAGGACCACCAGTCTATATGTCTCCTTTTGGATTTCAATTCACATATGGGAATAATATAGTACTTTAGATCCTGTGTAACTTTAAAGTCTCATAAACCTTAGGTTGCTGTTCAAGTGGCTAATGTTGCTAGAGCAGTAGGTCATCAGAAAAGGATGGAAAAATCTTTTGTGCTGTTTGCCGAGGCCATCTAAGTAGACTAGTCTCAAATTTTCTAAGTCTTAGGAAGGGGGCTGCAGAACTTTCATTATCTGAAGTAGTTCTTCATGCTGGCTTGTAGTGGACAATAGTTTTAGAAATCAGGACACCTTGATTTTTGACAGCATCTTGCCTCTTAAATGAAAAGGCCGTCTTAGCTAAGTACTTGACTTTCACTGTCGTGCTGCAGGAAACATGAAACACTTGAGTTGTAGACTCTTGTTTCTAAAGCATTTGTATATTGGCCATGTGTTTCTGTAAAGATCTTTCTGTTCCCCTGAAGTCTAATTGTGTAAAACATTGTCTTGGTGCCTGACCATCATGAGTGTCTTCGAGTTTATTCTCCCTTCACCCTTGCTAGCGTTCAGATAAGGAGACAGCTGAGGCTGAACCTGAGTGCTACCATATTCATTGTGTTTTGAGGTTTTTTCCCTTTTATTTGGTTGGGGTTTTTTAAGCGTCAGGTGAGAGGAGAAACATGCAGAAGAAATGCCTCAAATTGCATGGCAGGCTTAGTTGTAGAGTTAGTTGTAAAACGGAGGTCTTGCTGGTTTAGCGTTTGAAACACATACAAAGTAAATGAGATCTTGTTTTTGGAGCAGATCAACTGTTGAGGAGGGCAAGACAAATGGGGAAGTGTCTGGATTTCTCTCTGCCTTTTACTTTTTAAAAAAGAAGGAAGTTCTGCTTGCATGTGACTACTTGACTCCAGTGCACAAGTTGGTCATTTTTGATAAAAAATCTGCTCTGTGTACCAGGACAAACACTCTGACAATGAGGAGAAAAGGCAGTATTAATCGGTTACTGAGTTTAGAGCAGAGGTGAGAAGTAAATGATATTTTGCTGTGTGAAGACTTGGATTCAGCCCCATGAGACTGTGCAGGTTTAATAGGCTGCTGCTAAGATTTGAAAATGACAGGCTGTGCAGAGTTAGAAAGCAAGTGTTCTGTATGGCTTATTTCCACTGTCATCTTGCTGTGGCCCTTCTAGACTTGTATCATCTAAGAGTATCTTCCTAACATGGTGGTGTTAGCTGTTCTTGCTATGGTCTGCCTTGAGACTGGTAGCTATCTGATAAGAGTCCTGATTCACATCACTGGTTTCTTGCCAAGGACTCCAAAAACTTTCATATCCCATCTCTCCGAGGACTCAGACTTGCTTGTCCTTTTTCAGACGTTTCTGACTGCTGTTACTGTACTTGTGTCCAGCTACCTGTAACTTTCTCAGCTTTTCTTCTTGTAAACTCTGCATCCCTTGCATTTGCCTCTGTTAACTTTGTATAGCTGATGGAAGCTTCAAGGCTGTTTTACAGGTAGTGTATCGAGCAGATACCAGGGCTGAGGTGGAATACCAGGCTTGCAGTGGATACCTTGACTTTGCTAGTTCATGGAGGTGGACTTTAAAACTCCTACTGCAAACTTCTGGTTACTAACTGAAAACTATTGTTTGCATGCTCCTCTGCTTCCAAGTTACCGCTCTGGTGAATTCCTAGACTTCTTATTAGCACCTGATCAAATATAAATATTTGGTATTTGCTGGAGTGCTGTTACTCTGAGAGGGAGCCTGGCACCTCTCCAACTCCAAAAAATATACTGAGAGTCTGAACTGTACTTCCAGCCTCCTTGGTTGATATTTTATAATTGTTGCTCTTAACTTTATCCACCCACAGATGAAACCGGTTTGCAGTATAATCTGAAAACTTAAAATAGATCTGCCTGAGCTTCTACAAACTTCTTCCTTCTCTGACTAGATGAGAACTTAGACCGGCACCATGTATTGTTCTTAAAGGAAACTGGAGGTAAATTCTCAGTTGTGGGAGAGACTGGAGACTGCAGAAAGTCTGTTGGTGAACTTGGGGAGACAATGTCAGTATGGATAGGTTGATCTCTGTTCCTATTTACAGGATGCAAAAATGACAGTCACAGGGAAGTTGAGGCTGGAAGGCACTCCTGCATATTGTCACATCCAACCGCTTTGCTCAGATAGAGCAGGATGCTGTGAAGTTGTTTTTTGAACAGCTCTCTGGGCATCCTGTTCCTGGATCCAGTCATCCACAAAGTAAATTCTTTGTCATCTTTCTTATCTTTCTCATGTTTAAGTGGAACTTCCAGTATTTCAATTTTTGCTAAAAAGAATCTGTCACTTCCTTCTGTACACCCTTCCATCAATATTTATCCTTATTGATAAGATTCCCTGAGCATTATTATCTCCATTATTATCTGTTTGCCTTCTTTGTCTTGAGGCATGTTGTTGGCTCTTAGTCAATTTTTCCATCAGTATCTGTGGTTTGGGGGTTTTTTTCATTCCCTATGCCAAACTGCTTTTCAGTCAATCAGCCTCCAGCACACACTGCTGCATGGGGCTGCTCCTGGCAGGAGCAGGACTTTGCATTTCTCATATTAAATTTTTTGAGGTATCCCACAGGCCATTTCTCCAGCCTGCTGGGGACAGCACAAGCTGTCTGATCAAGCATTCTATACAGTTGTGGACTGTCAGTACCCTTGCTGAGGGTTCCATCATTTAGGTCCTTGATGAAGGTGTTAAAAGTAGTGACCCTAATACTCTCTGCTGATGTACACCATTTGGAATTTATGGGATCACAGTGCTTTGAGCCCAGCAGTTCAGGCAGCTTTCAGCCCACTTTGCTGTATATTTGTCTACCTTGTGCCTCATCAGATTATCTAGGACTGTGTTATGAGAAATGTTTTTGAAAGTCCTCTTAAACTTGAAATTAACCGTGTTAAAGTTCTTGTGCACACCAGTCCAGTGATCTCTTCATAGCAGGTAGGCTTGGGTTGGTTAAGCATGAGTTACCCTAAGTCCTTGCTGACTTCTCATCACCGTGTGCTTTGTGTGTTTAGAAGTGGTTTCCAATATTTGCTTAACCCTATTCCAGGCACTGAGGTGAAGGTGACTGTCCTGCAGTTCCCTGTATCCTTTTTGAAGATAGCAGTGAACCATGTTTCTTAAGCCAGAAAGCTTCTAGGTACAGGCAGTTGTCTGCCACAGGCTTCCTAAGTAGGCCATCAGTTCTCAAAGGCTGAGCTTGGTTGTCATCTTGTTTAAAGGAATTGCTGTCTCTTCTCCTGTTGCACTGTGTGTGTGCATGTCAGCCAGCTCTTTTCCAGTGTTGTTATTAAAAGATCTTACTTAAACCTAGCGTGGCTTTCAGCTTGTCACCGGTGTTCTATGTACAGTCAAGCTACTGGCTGAATCCAGTTTCCTGTCTTTCATTATAGTGGTAACTAGAGCTGCTTTGTGGAGCTGTTTCATCTCTCAAAGTTGTAATATCACTTGGATAGATTAGTACCACAGTGCCCTACTGAAAAGGTGTGCTTGTCTTCTTTTTTTTCATTGTAGCTACTCTGAGGTTTGATGGTGTAGAAGCAAACTAGAACAGTACACTGCTGCTCTTACGTTTGCCTTCACTTGTAGAAATGGGGAAGGGGACTTTCATGGTATCTAACCCCATACATGCTTTAGTACTGTTGTAAAACTCAGTGGTCTCTATGAAACATAACTACAGCGAGTTTCTTGAATTGGCAATTCACTTCTTTTTTGATCAAGATGAAAGATAACTAGAAAGTCAGAACAAACATTTGCATCAGCATAAGTGTCTTGGTACCATTGCTTTTTCAAACTCTTCTCGTAAAGCTAAACATAGCTTCTACTGTATAACAGTATTATTACTTTGTGGTTCTTTCTTCAACTTATAGGAGGGTTTGGGTGTATATTTTGAGGTTGAATTCAGTGTTACACAGCTTTCATAATCTTTTCAGCAAAATTACTTCATACATAATGAGACAGAGTATTGAAAACAGATATTCAGAGCATATATAGAGGAACTTGGTTCTTCAGATGGGTTTCCGAAGGGTGAGTCTTGGCAATAATTTGTCAACCATGGTGGAAAAAATTATGCTTGATGGTCAGAAGGAATCCTCAGAGCTGCCTGTGCTGGAGTGCCTTAAACTTACCCAAGTAGCTGAATGCTTTCTGAGCTCATTCACGGATAGAAAGGGGTAACCACTTGGATAACAAAGTTCTCTTGTTACAGTTGTATGGGGACCTCCTCCTACTATCAGTGCCTCAGGCACTGTAATTAATGATGGGAGGGGCAGAGAATAAAGCACAAAGGTGTGCTATTGACACACCTCTCTGTTAGACCTCACTTCCTAGACTAATGTGCAAACTGTTGTCCTGCACATTAATCTGTGTAGGTGTCTTCTAGCATTGTGGTGTACTCTTGTGGTGTATTAAACAGATGGTCTGGCTGTCACATGAGCCACTCTGCTCCTGCTCTGAGTTGAGAGACTGGTCTCTGTAAAGTAGGTCAGGAGACAAGGCAGACAGCTCTTTGGTGCAGTCGACTTGATGCCACTGCAAGAAAATCTACTTGCCACACCTGAAATGCATGTTTGAGATTGTAGTTTGAATATGCTTTCAGTCTGTGGAAGACTTTTAATAAGGCAATTAAAAATGGTATTTTATCTTGTGTATTTCTCAGAAATAGCTTTGCTCAGGCTTGTTCTCTGCTGACCATGAGCAAGATCTTAAACGCTGAGCTTTACTGACTTTTTAGGATGTTGAGTTGATTGCTTGGGCCTGGGTGCCAGTGCAGCTGAGATTTCAAAGTTCTTGTGGCTGGGGAAAACTGCTTGCGTCACTAGGATATAATGGTGAAAAAAGATCTGAACTCCACCATGGCATCTACAACTGTGAAGTAAAATCTGTGTTGTTAGTCTTAGTGAATTTTTGAAAAACAAGGGGGAACTTTTTCTTTCCAGTTACTAAGGGCAATAACTGACAGCAAGGTAGCTACTAACACTACTGCAATTATCAATTGAAGATGGAAAAAAAAGCTAGTAAGCTGCAAATATTTTAATGAGCATTCCAGTTGCAGTCCAGCTTAAATGGCCTTCAAAAAAGGCAAGAAGGGAGACCCAGAGAGAACTACTGACTACTCAGCTTCACCTCAGTCCCTGGAAGGGTAATGTAACAATGAATTCTGATAACCATCTATATCCACAGAGAAGATGAGAAGGTGATCAGAAGTAGTCAGCATGGATTCACTAAAGGTAAATCATGCTTGGCCAACCTGATTGATTGCCTGCTGTGAAAGAACAACTAGCTGTTGGATGATGGATGAGGCAAGAGCAGTGGGTATTGTCTTCAGCAAGGCTTCCAGCACTGTCTCTTAAAGCATCCTCATAGGTAAACTCAAGAAGAGTGGACTGAATGGGAGGAAAGGGAGATGGATTGAGAACTGGCTGAACAGCAGATCCCAGACTCATAATCAGTGGCACAGGCTCTAGCTGGAGGCCTGTCCGTGGTGGTGCCTCCCAAGGTTCAGTAGCAGGCCCAGTCTTGTTTAACTTACCCATCAATGACTTGGCTGAAGGGGCAGAGGCCTCCTCAGCAATTTCCCTGACAACACAAGGCTGGGAGGAGTGGCCGATACCCCAGAGGGCTGCAGCCCTTCAGAAGGACCTCAACAGGCTGGAGAGATGGGCAGAGGGGAACCTTCTGAAATTCAGCAGAGGCACATGCAGAGCACAGACTGGGCCTGACCAGCTGGGAAGCAGCTCTGTGGAGAAGGAGCTGGGGGTCCTGGTGGACAGCAGGCTGTCCATGAGCCAGCAGTGCCCTGGTGGCCAAGAAGGCTCATGACATCCTGGGCTGCATTATGAATGGCAGTGCCAGCAGGCTGAGGGAGGTGATCCTGGCCCCCTACTCTGCCCTGGTGAGGCCTCCCCCGGAACGCTGTATCCAGTTCTGGGCTCCTCCATGCAAGAAAGACATGGAGCTGTGGAGCAGGTCCAGTGGAGGGCAACAGAGAGGATTAAGGCACTGAGGCATCTCTCTTAGTGAGGAAAGGCTCATGGACCTCAGGCTTTTCAGCGTTGAGAAGAGACAGCTGAGAGGATCTCATCAATGCTGGAGTATCTGAAGAGAGGGTGTAAAGAGGATGGACCAGGCTCCTCCCGGTGACGCCAAGCAATAGGACAGAGGCCAATGAACAGAAAGATGCACAAAAGTTCCAGTTAAATATGAGGAAGAAATTCACTGTGTGAGAGATGGAATGTTGAACAGGCTGCTCAGAGAGGTTGTGTGATCTCACTCACTAGAGATATTCAAGAACTGTCTGGGTGCCATGTGCAACATGCTCTTGGTTAATTATGCTTGAGCAGGGAAGTTGGGTCAGATGACCCAGTGTAATCCCTTCCAGCCTTATCTATTCTGTGGTGCTGTGTTTTGACAGATGAATTTATGGGACAGTTCCTACTTCATAAATTGGGTGGGTCCAGAGGTGGAAAAAGATGTCGCCTTCATCTGTAGGTTAATTTACAATATCAGAACTGTTGTTCTCCACCAGATATTTCACTGAAATCAAGAGGTATCTATCAGAGTAAGCACTTAGGTCATACTGGTTAGTGGCACTAGCTGAAACGGTGCTGAAAATTGAGACAATAATCCAAAGTTCATACAACAGGCAGGGAAAGAGTTTAGCCAAGAGCTGTGATCAGATTGGTCCTGAAAGCATAGATTCTGTTAGAATGCATTAGTGTCTTAGAGCCACATTCAGAGCTTCTATACTGCCACTTCTGTGAAGTGATATGCAGTAGGTAAGATGCTACTTTGTAAGTGAAAGTGGTGGTGTCTATAACCCCTAAAGATGGGTTTCTACTTTGTTGTTTCAAGTATCTTGGTTGAAGACAAGTATTACACAGCTACTATGCAAGTGTGTGGAAGCAAAGACGTGGCAAAAATGTGTAGTGCTCTGATTTGCAGGAAAACGTAGAGAATGTAAAATGTAAACTTGCTTCTAGATTATGCCTCAAATTATGGAGAGCAGACCTTGCTGTGAGAGTCACAACCTCACTTCGTGTCTTGGAGTAATCAATAGTATTACTAGTGCAGTGGTCTGTAGTGTTACTAGTGACGGGAAGCTTACAGCACCGAAGGACATGCTTTTGTCATGATTATCAATCTGTGCTTTGACTTCACACTGGATTTAAGTTTGAAAAAGCTCCCCTACCTTAAAGTTTCTCTGTATAGTTTACCTTGACTTTTTCAGTAAGCTTGAATGCTTGTGTGTTCCTTGAAAAGGAATGTGTTGCAGACAGAGGCAGAGAAGCCTCCACCCCATCACTGGGGCCAATGGTGTTAGCAACAAGCACTTTCAGCTAACTCTGTGGTGAAAGCACTGGTGTCTCGGAATGGTAAGTGATAGATTACCTGGATGATAGAAACCCATGATTTTCTGGGTTGAACTGTCACCCTTTGCTTTAGCTTTTCAGGTGCTATTATAAGGCAAATTGAGTGAAAACTTTGAGTACTGACAAGGTGAAGTTGTGTGAAATATAAATCCTCCTTCTATTCCCTTCAGGGGTCTAGACTAGCTCAGCCCAGGAGGAATATCTCAAGAGACAGGAATAGGATCCAAAAGAGAGGCTCTCACCCTTAGCTGCAGTCAGATGTTTATTCTAGATGTTCTCCAGGGGGAAAGAGGGAAAGAGAGCGTACACAGAGGGACAGGGCCTTTTCTCTGATCTTGCCGGGGTGGAGCAAGTTGGCACACAGCCAATGGGGTCAGAAAGGGAAGGAAGGGTCAACTACATGTCCTCGGCCCTTAGGGGTTCTCTGGGGTGGGAGAAACCATTTCCCCAGGGAAATGTAACAGTTGTGGGTTTTGGATTGTTGCCCAGAAAATCTGTGGACATTTTTAATCAATGCCATTTATTGCAAGTGATCATCTTGACCTCTTCACAATTTGTATGCTGACTTCCAGTGCACTAACTAGCCTTGTCCTGGATCAGTATACTTCACTTGAAGCCATGTGTGTAACTTTTATATACCTTCGTGACTGTGATAAATCTAAACCATTAACTAAAAGATGTTTCTCTAGATCAAATAGTCCGTAGATCTCAAGGTAGTCATGGTTTGACACTGACCCAATGCTAGGCACCCACAAAAGCTGTTTGCTCACCCTCCCCTGCCACAGTATGCAGTGGAGAGAAAGAAAAATTAATGAAGGGTTCATGAGTTGAGATAAGGATGGGGAGAAAACACTCCAAGGGCAAAAGCGGCTCAACTGAAGTTGCAAAGTGAATTTATGAGTAACAGAATCAGAGGATGATAATGAGAAGTAAAATAAGCCCTTAAAATACCTTTTTCCTCCTAGGCCCTCCTTCCTTCCCACCAACAGCAGAGGAGACAGGGCATGGGGGTTTTGGTCAGCTCATCACGGAGATTTTCTTCTGCTGCTCCAGGAGAGGAGTCCTTCCCCTGTGAGACTGTGGGGTCCCTTCCACAGGAGACAGTTCTCCATGAACTTCTCTGGCGTGGGTCCACTCTCAACAAGCAGCAGCCAAACCGCACCTGCTGCAAACATGAGACCCTGCCACGGACAGACAGTCCTCTCAGAACTGCAGTGGCATGGGTCACTGTTTCCACAGGGTACAGTCCTCCAAGGACAGGCTGCTCCAGCCTGGAACAAGGGCCCTCTGCTTCACTGGGTCTCCCACTGGATCACAGCCTCCTTCAGGCATCCAGCTGCTCCAGTGTGGGCATCTTTCCCACGGATCTCTGCATCCCCTGTGGATCTCCATGGGCTGCAGGGGCACAGCTGCTTCATCGTGATCTCACCATGGCCTCACCATGGCCTGCAGAGGAATCTTGGCTCTGGCACCTGGAGCACCTCCTGCACCTCCTTCTGCACTGACCTTGGTGTCTCCATGTGTTTGGAGTGTGAGGTGTTTCCCTCACATTTTCTCACCTCCTCCTCTTCTTTGACTAGAAGAAAAACTGTGAGCCCTTTGTTTTGACTTTCTTCTTAAATGTGTTATCAGAAAGGCATTACCAACCTCTCTAATTTTGGCCAGCAGCATGTCCATCTTCAGAGCCATCAGAGATTGATTCTGTTAGACACTGGAAACCTACAGCAGCTTCTCACGGGAACCATCTCTGTGGACCCCCTGCTACCAGAAACCAGGCTGTGCAAAACCAATACACAAGTCCATCAATCTCTATAGATAGTTTTCTTACTGTGAGGAAATATGGTGTGACTTCTTTTCTTCAGTTTTTCTCCTCAAAGCAGGGACTGAAGCAGTCATACTGTGTGGGTTTTCATTTAGGATTGTTTTTTGTTCTAATCAATAAGCATTTTGTTTATTTTAATCCCTTCAAGAGCAAATGCCTTTCTGCTGGAAAATGTCTTGTGTATTAGCAGATGTGGTAGAAGGATAGTGCTTAAATTGCACCTGCATGAAGTAATTATGAGAGCTTCTCCAAGAATACACGCTTCCAGCTCTCCAAGGGCATGAGATGTAAACATGAATTCTACCCTCTAAGTATCTTTGCCTCTGGCCTCTATTACTTGCACAGTGCTGCCTTGTCAGTCTGACTTGCTCTCACACAATCTTCACTGGTCCATATCAGAAAAGCTAATGCAACTCATCTGAAACAGAAGAGGGACCCACATGGTAGTGTATGCATGTTCTTTCTTGCTTAAATGAAATATTCACCAGGATACTACAGTGCTTTCTGGCCCCTCTTATCTCTTTCCCTCCTATTTCTTCTTTGTTTCTCCTCAATCCTTTGCATCCGTTCACATTGAAAAACCCAGGCATATTACTGTTTGCTCTTAAAAGCCAAATTAAGTTTGTGACACTGGGTATCTAGATAACAAATGTAACTAAACCTACTTCTAGAGAGTGAACAGAAAAATCCAAATTTCTACATGGTGTGTCTAGAGAGCTTTAACACAAAACTCTATGTTTTTAGGAGAAGGCAGTTTAGTTTGGACAAGCTTAATAAACTGTTCCATCTGTAATCAGATATAAATCTGGTTTCTTGGACTGGAAATTATTCCTAGTCATATGCAGGATTCAGGTTTTCCTGCTCATGGTCTGAAATCCTGGCTGCTGCTTTGCTGTTTAGAAGGTCAGCACTCAGCTTCTGAAAATGAAGCTTAAACAAAACATGAGGCATGTTAGTCTTGTTTGTTGACAAGGTGCTCTTCAACATGTTGAAATGGTTTGTGGTGGTTTTGTGCACACAACTGCAGGATCCATATAACAAACAATATTACTGGAACAAAATCCATGCATACAGACATGGAACTTAATAGAGCTAGAGGTCATAAATTCTGCTCTTTTCTAAATGTTTCTGAGGAATGCAGCTTCTGCCATTTGGAGGCCTTAGACTTCTGAAGATAGACTGGAATTGGTGCCTGTTGGCTACTACTGAGAACTGTAGAAAGATGAAAGAACCTCTAGCTCTTTTAAAGGAGTATCCAAATCTGCCCAAATCTTAAACTCTTTTGCTTTCCATGAGGTCATAAGCACTCTTGTACTACTTTCTACAGCTTAAACACAACTAATCATACTGAACAGTTATCATCCTGGCAGTTTGCTTAGGAAGACAAATGCAGCCTTCTGCAAGGATTCAAGTGCTCTAAAAGCAGATGTGAGAGCTAAGTTCCAGCTTGCATCTGGAACTTCTTATTTCAAGAGAATAGCTCATCCTGTGGATGTGTTAAAATACCTCTTGATTTTACTTCAGTAAGGAAGCTATGGCAATCCTGCAGTTACTCCTTGCACTTTTTCCTGTCCAGAGGATTTGGGGGCGTACATGTCAGCTTCATGGCAGTTAATAAGTTCAAAGCATGTATTACATCTTTACATATTGCCTAATTAATGTCTGCTGCAAATAATAACCCATTTCATCTTTGAGCTGCCTGCCTTCCAAAGGCATTTGGCCTTTCATGCACAAAGGAGCCCAGTAACGTGGCTCATTACTAGTATTGAAAGTCTTGTCTTAACTCTTGTAAAACATCTGTGATACCACTCCCATGCCTGATTTTCAGAGTCTAACCTGAACCACGTTTAGCTTTAGAGTGGTGTTTGCACAGTTCCCCTTCCAGACTAGGGAAAGAAGCCAGCTTCTTATAGACTGTGAGGAGACAGACTTACAGGCAAACTGTATGAACACATAGTCTGATGTGGCACTTGACACTTGCTTTTGACACTTGCCTTTGTCCTGCTGCACAGGAATGCCGAAACTAAGCTGTATTGTAGATGAGTCCCTAAAGACTTCAGCAACAAGAGGTTGCTGATAGCTTATAGCTCTTGCTGAAAATGCTTTTTGCCAGAATGTTTCTGTGCCCACATTCCTTCTGTTTAGCCTAACTGTGATGACTTATGGGAAGACAAACCACAAATCAAAATAATCCATCCTATAAACTTTGGCTGTTAACCTCAGAAACAAGGTGAGAATCCTGTGACCTACATGAGAAGGCTTGAAAAATGCTTGTGTCAACCATGTGATTGACACAAGCTCTATGAAGCTTGTTTCAGTGCTTCTTTCTCTGTCCAGCTGACACGCAAAGAAGCACTATTTCAAGTGTGATACCGCCAAGAATGCTCCCAGGCCTTGTGTGGTACCAAGCTGCAGGCCATCACAATTAGCTGTTGCATCTTAAATTCTTATTTTTTTGAGGGATGCTGAGTAGCATGTCTCTAGGCAGCTCTGATCTACAGAGCAGAAATAATAGTTCAAAAGATGAACACCAGAGCAAAGTCACCAGACTCAGGGCTTGGCAGCATACTGTACTTGGACACCTATTTAAAATATTCTGCAAGCAAGTTGATCTAGTCTTTATCTAGTGGATTTTTGGTTAGATGGGCAAAGTATCTGTTGTAGTGCTGAAACTTTAGAGATGAGGCATGGCCCTGTTAAAATTGAGGCTTTCTACCTGACCCTGCAGAGCCCCCACACTTGGTTCATACTACTGTTCATATCTAAGAAGTTTAAATTTGTCTTGGATCCTCAGCAATCCAGCAGTGTTCCTCCTCTACTGACACATTTTAAGGTAAGAGGGATTCCTTCTGATTTGTACTTACTCTGTATTGCTCTTAAGATGGCCTCAACCTTAGTCTGATTTTAGATTATTATTATAATGACCTCTTTGGAAAGTATCATCTTGTTCCTTGTGAGTACATCCACATAAACTGTACCATACCTTCCCATTCCTGGAGAAGGATATCAGGAGCTGGAACACGTAACCACTTAAGCCTTTTACAGGAGGGTAGGTCTAGACCAGAAATTAATTATCACAGTTCTTCAGTTCTTGTCAAACAACAGCTGAGCACCGCCTTATTTGTGAATCAGTGTAGGAACATGGTTCTCCTTCCTGGAAATGAATAGTTGTTTTGGCAGTTAATTGTGGATATTTTTTATTTTTTTTAAACCCAGTTGAGCGTGACTGCCTTGTTCTTTCCATCTCTTCTGTGTCCACAGCATTCTCCCTTCTCTGCACTCTGTATGCCTTCTTGGTGCCTTAAATTAGCTGCTCAAAAGCAAGTGCGAGATGTTAAGAGACATACTGCCTCAGACATGTGAAGAGACAAAAACCTCTAATAAACACATCTGATGCTGCTACCTGATAGAGAATGAAACTGAACATACATAAAGAGGAAGTAAATGCAGTTTCTTCCCTTGTTCTGTGTCTAGCTGGCATTGGATAATAGTCTTGCGTAGACTGAAATTTCACTAAACAGATGCATAGTGGAGGCCTTCTAATAGAATAGTGTGCACAGTTGACCTGATCTAGGTGTACTGGAGGATGGAGAAGTGCATTTCCTTTTTAGATGAAGCTGACGCGTGCAAAAACCACTTGCATTTAAAACTTGCAGGGATGAGAGACAAGGAGGTTGTGAACAGCTCTGTGAAAGCCAAGTTCATGTAAGCTTTTATAATGCCCTTGGGAATGTTTGTGTCTAAACCACTTCAGTTTTCCACTCACTGGCTGCTATTCTCTTCTAACTTACTGTCATGTACTGAAGGTATGGAGATAAGAGAGCTCCAAGACCCAGCAATAACTATGTGGAATTGTCTGCTTAACACGACCCTGTCATTGTGTCTCTGTGAGATGAATGGCAAAAAAGCAATGGAACACCTTGAAATAGAAGGAGAAAATACAGAGCTCTCTGAATTCTGGAGGTGAAGCAGTGAGGTTCTAGGAAGAGTATAGGCCTGGCTCTCAGGTTCCTAAGTTAGGCAGGGGTATTTAGTGTTAAGTGTGCCTCTTGCCTCTAAACAGCAACATTTCTAAATGCCTCTTACTGTCACACAATACTTGTTGAATGGGGGCAGTGGGCACACAGCATCACATGGGTTCAGGGTAATGCTTTCCAGAGGTGAGTTTATGTGTGTTTGGAAGACCTGTCTGAACCACGCCTTCCACTTCCTCGTAGAATGCTGCTTTGAGAGCAAAGCTATCTGGTTAAGCTGAACACTTGCTCAGGCAGGATAGGTGAATATTAACATTCATCTTCTGGAAACTGTAATATTAACTAGTTGCTTTGATTCAGCAGAAGACTACATAGTCTTCACAATAAAACAATACCTACAGAAATTTAAACCCTCAGGGGTTGAGTCCCACATTCTTTCTCTGGCATACTACTCTGTGGGGGAAGGTTGTGGTCCAGAAGACTGAACACCAGGCTCCTGAGGTTTCTGCTTTATGTGGATCCAAACTGCTCTGTAAATGCAGTTGTGGAAAATCTCCTGGGAGAAGATGACAGCAGTTGAAAACTTCCCAACTTGTTTTGAATCTCACATGCAGACTTCAAGTTTTAAAAAATCAGTTGAATTTTATGTGTGGATGAAGTGAACCTCTTGATAGATTTAATATCTGTGTCTGGGCAGGCTGACTAGTCAAGGTGTTTGGAGAACATGAGTTAGCAAACTTGTGCTCAAAATTGCTAATGTGAAGCAGCCTTACCAGATAGCAGCCTGCATAGTTGTCAGGGTGCATTTCCAACACGGCAGTTAGTTCCTATTTGCCTGGCACCGTAAGATAGCAAACGTGTGCTGCTAAAATCGTCTGACTTCTGTACCACAAATTGAGGTGTCTTGAGGAATTCTAGGAACTTCACAGAAATGCTTGAGGAGCCTCTGCCCTTGTGATTGTTTTACAGCTGTATACAAGAACCAGCTCATGAACCTGAAAGTCTGAATGTCACACTATATCTACTGTGGGTTGTGATCCAGGCCTTGGTTCACCTGACCTGCTTCAGCAGCTATGAGACTGTCCTGAGGCAGTGGGGGACAGAGGCTAAGGATCTTTGCTCTTTACTACAGAAGAAGCTTTGAAGCAGAAAAATCTTTATGTATTCTTGCTAAGAAGTGAAGACAAAACATGTCCTCCACGCTACCTTGCTTGGCCAGCCAGAAGCAGCCTGCCCTTCTCTCTGCTGTAGGACTGCTCAGCTTTATGACTGACTACTGTGAGACAGGTGCTTTGACAAAAGGTTTTATAAGCAGTAGGTACCGGCTGTGGCTTGGACTGTGCTGGTCTCTAATAATGCAGAGAGGTACTTAAAATATGAATGGGCAGCTACTTGGAGTATTGAAGGTGAAGCTGATGCGTGAGCCAATGGCACTGAAGTCAGACACAGCTTGCCAGCTTGTTCATGTAAAACAGATAATACTAACAAGTATTATGGGTATGGTAGTTATACCAACAGGTAGAAGCAGGTGGATGCATATCTCCTTTCTCACTGGGCTCTGCAGGACACACTCCTCTTTCTGTGGTAAAAGCAGACTAAGACAAATGATGCAGTATTGTTTCCCAGAGAGAGAGAAACAAATCTCCAAAGTCTCATCGAAGAAAGGTGGTGCATTTAACATGACAGAGAGGTGCTCTGCTGGTAGGATTATAGCCAGAGGTAACTTGCTGTCATACTTCAAAGCCTGCCTTTTGCTAGCAATAGCATAAGACTTCAGCAAAACAGACCCTGCCTACTGTTAAACGAGGGCTCAGCAGCCATATGTGTTGTTTCTAGTGCACTTAGTTAGGAGGTTCCATCTATTCAGGAGGAGAAATAGTTAGCTTCTAACTTGGCTTTCATCTTCTGAAAAGTAGCCAAGTAGCAGGGTATGATGCCAGCTCTCTCTGCCAGGGGAGGATCCTGCAGAAGAGGCAGTATAGTACAGTAACACATCATCTCTCCTTTCCCCACTCACAGCTAGCAGCTCTCCTGATCTGAAACATTGCTGGTATAGAAGCTTGATGTAGGCCTAGAATGTTTCACTGAGATAGAACTATTAGCAGCCTTTAACACTTGAGACATTCCACAGGGCCCATGACTGCAAGAACACGCTCAAGGGCAGTGAGGCAGATTCAAACCTTCACAGACTTCTGTCCTGTTTAAAATGTGCAAGACATAGTCATATGATATTGTTACTGCCCAAGAGAATTGCTGAGGAAAGTGCTAACTTCATGCAACTGGCTGTAAGCTCCATCTTTGGTTTTCTCTAGATGCTCATATTTTAAGCAGATTAATCTTTAAGCTTTCTTTTGGAGGAGTTTTCTTAGAAGCTTTTGAGATCTCCTGTGAAACCAGGCTTAAACTGTTTCTGCAAGTTAATTGTCTTACTGGAAGCTTAGAACATGACTGGCTGCAATTCTGGCATAACTTGTTTGTTAATGCTTATTGCATATGGGCAATGATGAGCTGTCTTTTCCTTTGGAAACAGAAACAGATTAGTCTCCAGCTACTGTGGTGTCCCAGGGTTTGCTTTGCTCTTTACTCTGCTCAGTCAAATTCTCTTGTCTAGCTCAACTTCAGATTTTCTGAAGCCATGGCCTGTTGTTAACCTTATCCTGTCCACTGCTTATTCTGTTTGTGTAATTTCAACACAAATTCTTATCTACTGATTTATTGTGCCATTGCTTCCTCCTGTTGTATGTGTTCCTCCTATGCTGAATTCCAGCCAGATGCTTGTATAGTTTGAGGTGTCTACCTCGTGTCTGAGCGGGCAAGCTGTGCCTTGCTCCTCCTGCTCTTTTGCCCTCATGAGAGCGTTTGAGTGGCTCCCTTCCCGTCTTGCTCATGTGCCAGTTAAATCTGAAACCATATATTTGTCTGCAGCCTCTTCTGTACATTAGCTGAGACAATGTGTCTAACCTCTCTGTTAATAGAAAATAGTTTAGGTCACCCCTTTCCCAAATTGTCTAGGCTAAACAATTATTTTCTCCACTTCGTAAGGCAGCCCTCAAGGTGAAGAGTGATATTGCCACAGTTCTGCACTACTGCAACAGACAGATGGCTCTCTATGAAATCCCATGATTTCCCATGATGGGTTTGTGACAATGACTGGTAGGAATTTAGCTGTTTTTAGCCATTATCAAAGACCGACCTTCATAAGTAACTTTATCTCGAAGCTCTTGCCTGTGGTTCTGTACCTTTGGCTAAAGGAGCACTGATGAACAGAGGGAGTCTCTCACCCACATGTGATTGCTTCGCTGAGATGGTATGTTTTGTCTAGCCACTTACAGTTGCGTGAAGCTTCGTCTAAGAAGTAATTGTATAACTAGAACACTTCCAGTTAATGTGATGCTTAGCTGTAGAAATGTTTCTCTGTTTAGCAGCAAGGGCACTCTCTGGATAAATCTGTCTCTCTGCTACTATTAAAATGATGCAAACATAAAAAACTTCCTGCCTTCTCTGAAAAGAAGAGCCATGGATCCTTAGGACTTCCTGTGTACAACTTATCACACACTATAAGCTCATTTGCTACAAAACCAGAGAAAGAACATGTTAATTTGCTGTGATACATGTGCAAGTGCAAAAGCTACTGTTATGGGGTAGCTGGTTTGTATTGAAGTGTGAGATTTGAAGGTGTGTGGATGTACCAAGTTAGCTATAAAGTTGTTTTGTTGTTTTTCTTTTTTCCCCTGCTGCTACCTCAGTTTCAAGGAATTGCAGACTTCCTGAACTTCTGTGTTTTTCTACCTAAAATGGCCACTTATTGGATCTTTTCGCCTCTGTCTTCTTTAGGCAGTGGATGACACTCCTAGACTTAGGAGAATGGATGGGAGCAAGGACCTCTCCAAGGAAAGACTAGTATTTTCATTTGCTTTAGGACTCCCAACACAACTCCCAACAAGGGAGATGTGCTTAGACACTTGAACAGGAGAGTATGATCTATGACTGTTCAGTAATGTAGTGATGGCAGTTCAGACTCTTAAGTGCTGCCAGTGTGTGGAAGGTAATGGACTGGATGGGAGGCCTCTGATGAAAGTTGTGCTCCTTCCTCCACTGTAAGAATCTCCAGAGGTGAAAGCTGACTGCATTCCAGACAACTGAACTGTTGCCACTTCGCCTGAAACCTGTCTTATAAGCAGGTCTCTTGATTTGCCTAGCTGGTTTTTTTTCAGTCTAGGCTGGCTCAGTTTCACCAGGAATTGTTGATTCAGCAGCACTCTTCTTCCTTACGAATAGGAAGCAGGTTGTGCTGTACTTAGGGGAAATATAGTGATAATATGCTTTCTCCTCAGCTTAATGCTCAAAGACCCAGGTGTCCTGGAAAAGGGTTATCCTTGGAGGTGCTGGAACAAACAACCCTTGTAATATATCCAAGAAGTTTGTCTGTGGTGTCTTTGAAAATATTGTACTTTACCTTGAATCTGTTAATTTCCTTTTTTTTTTTCCTCCTCCAATACAGGATCTCAGTTTGCCCAATGGCACACCTGTGGACACTTCTAGCCCAGCCTCCTCCTCATCTCTTCTCAACAGACTGCAGCTGGATGATGACTTGGATGTGGAAACTAGAGACCTCTTTGTTACTGTTGATGATCCCAAAAAACACGTGTGCACAATGGAGACATATATCACATACAGGGTTACAACAAAGGTACAAAGAAATGTTCTTTTTCCTAGTTCTTCCTTGTTTGTGGAATAACTTTAGGGCATGTTCTGGATATTCACATCTTGCGCTGTGTTTTCGTATCTTAAGGACAAGAATTTAGTGTCTTTTAGTACCTTGCGAATGTGTTGAAGCAATGACTTCTCTTAGCAGAACTACTGTTACTTCAGAGTCTGAAATTATGGAAAAATCTTTTGACATGTCAACCTAGATTTATTTTTTTGTCTCTGATTCCTAAATAGAACTGTTTGTAAACTTGCAAGGCCAGTTTCTTTCATTAACTTGACAGTTTGTTATTTAAGTAATCTGACACTGAGTTGGTTTGAGTTCCCTTAAGGGGAATTTGCCTTGTTACTGGTTCACTGTTAATAGTGTCACTCTATGTGTCTATCCTTCTCTGAAATGCTTTAAGCTTGTTGCTGGAAATGTTTACTACATTTTTTCTGTTATGCACTAAAATCATAGTCTTGATCCTCAGCTGTCATGCAATTGCTGGTTCAGATAGCTCTACAGCTGATAATAAAATGAAGTAGCCTAAGAATGCTGCTGCTGACCAAAAGATGCTGGAGATTTCTTCAACTACCTGTTGTAGTTCAATCATTAATGTAATCTACATATATTAATATGAAAAGTGATCTGAAAAGTCCACCACATTCACAACTAAAAAGTTGATTCCTCTTAACTACCTCTTTCTCATTATAGTGAGCTCCTAGGTGATGTTGACATCTGCTTTGGGCACTTGTAGTTACCTAAGACAAAAGGCACTCACTAACTTTATTAGTAGTATACTTGATACACTTTGTCCAGAAAGATTAACATTCCTCCAGCCCACTTAGATGGCAGTATGTACTGGAGGAAATACTTTCCTTGGAGATAAGGCACAGGCCACAGATAATTTTTTTCCAAATGTCCACTTCAAAGTTTCACTTTCAGACTGCACAGGGCAAAATTGAGTTTCTCTAAAATAGTAACTATCTCTCTTGCTGTGTTACATTTAACACAGTTCATTCATTCATTTGTACTGTAAGAGTCTTGATCTTGCAGGAAACACTGTATCTATTTTTACTTTCGGAAGGAATAGGAACCACAAAATAAAATGCAGCTTTCTACAGGAAAATTATTAGAATTGGCTAATGTTGTTCCTGTCTTAAGTTAAGACTCAATTATTCCATCAATATAAAATACTTCTATGTAGTGGCACCCTAATAATGTTCCTATGCTTGGAAATCCTTATGTTCAAGGGTTCCTTTTCTTTGTAAAGCGGAACTCTGAAACATGTCCAAGGTCTTTACTGTATTTAGATCAGACGTATTACCCAAAGTATCTCTTTTCTTATTTAAAAAATAATTCTGTACTTCTGATTTTGATGTCTACCTACCTGTCTGTTAATACTTGTTTTATTTTGGATCTTGTTGTAGCTCATAAATCTGCTATGTTATACTATTGCAATACTACTATGAAACTGATTAAGTTACTCATCTGAATCACCATTAAATCCTCATCTTTTTAGTTTTATTATTCTTGGAAACTTTTGGCTAATCTCTAGGGTCAGAACCTCTAGGACTATCTACTGTTGTTCAAGACTAACAGTATTAATGGTCTAACACATTCTTACCCTACAAATAAGGCGTCTTCGATGCCAAGCTAATTGCCAATTAGCCATTGTAGCTCCAAGCAGTAATTAACATGGCTGCACAGGAATAATCCATAGAGTGAGATGAGGAGCCTTTTCAGCACCTCCCTTGCAACCTTTCAGGAGAAAAATTTGAGACTTTTAAAGGGTCTCTCTGGTGCTTCTGAATGAGGAGGCAGAGATGTCTGGGGTTATTCCTTCTCTGCTGGACTCTTCTATTGGAACCTCAAAGGTTTGGATAAACACAGGTCATAGAACGAGTTATTCTAAAGACTGAAAAGCAGCATCTCTAGGGCAAGAGGGGAGTTGCTAATGCTGTAATGTGTGGTTGTGGCTGTGGCAGGATACCACTGTAGGGAAGAGTGTAGACCGACCACAATCTCATTTGTGTTGTATGGGGGTTGTTTTAATCTTTCTTTTTACAGGTCCTTCACTTTAACAGGAAAAAAAAAAGTCATCCTGCAGTATGCCCCAGGCTTTTCATCTTCTCATACCTTTGTCAGCAGGTTGTGGTGACTGAGGAAGGGTCGAAACATTGGCTTACAAAGGAAAATTTAAGAGTTTACTTGATCCTGCTTGTGTACCTGTTTTCACAGCTTCCTAGTAAGAGCCAGGTAGTATTCCTCAGCCTATCTTATGGATGAACACATTTAAAGAATGTAATGGTAATCCTCCATCGAACAAGACAGTGATTCAGGATTGACTCTCTTGATTCTCTTATACCCTGTGTTCATCTTGCTAATGCAGTTACTAATGCAAGTTAGTAAGCAGTTTATTTACACAGGGAGGTTAGTGAAACCGCAAAGGTATGTGAAACTTGTGCTGGAACATAATGGGTCTTGACTGTGATGAATGAAGTGTTTTTGTGTCCTTCAGATAAGATGGATGTGCATTTTAGGGACATTTTACCAAGCAGAATCCTTTTATAGGAAAGATAGGGAAAAGTAAAGCTTGGCCTTATGATATGTAGTCATCTGTCTTGAGAAAACATAAATGAGTGTACTTCTAACTTTACTTTCATTATACTTTCTAGGATGGCAAGGCCTTCTTCTGTGCCTTTTCACATGGAGGTCTGAACAGCTGAGTGCCATTCCTCAGAGTCATGCAGTTGCTCTGCAGGCTTGAAGGGAGAGTGTTTCAAACTAGTCAGTACTGAAGTTGAGGTCTTGTTTTCACTTTCCTGTCCTTCTCATGCTTCCAGTCCATTCATTGGGTAGATTACTTGAACACACAAAACAGCCTGATTCCCTAGACACAAACAGGTAAAAGTGATATGAAGCCTTTTCCAAACAGGCTAAACTGTTTGAGGCAAAAAGAAATACTGGAGTGCTAAGAACACCAACCTTCTTCCTATCCCCTCTCTGTCATTATCCTCTTTTCCTAGCTGAAGATTTTGCCTCGAGCTTAAATAATAACATGGAAGGGAATCTGGAATCAAGCCTAGTGAGTTAGAGCACTGGGGTACAAAAATACTTTCATATAGTCATCACATGCTAGCTTCAGGTTTGGCTGCTAACTCCTTCCAAGGAGGACAGAATCTTAGCAAGACCAGTCCTTGGCGATTGCCTGAATTCTGCCTCTAGTCAAAAGTATTCCAGCAACTAACGTAAAAGTGTCTGTAACTCTGCCTGCTTTCCAGCAAGTAAAACTGAGCTCAGAGTGCTGCAGTGTTGACTTAGTGGAACTATGCTGGAATTTTCAGTAAGTTCCTGGCAACATCTTGCCCATTATTTTTGAGGACTTTGAGATCTGTCACACAAGTTTCTCAGCTTCCTTTGGAAGAGATACATGTCCTTGCAAGATGAGATTTATGAATCTTACTTAGAAAGCAAGAGGAATTTGACTGTGTCAACAGCATAGATGCTTCACTTCTTGCCTGTTATGGAAATTTCCCACTCAACTATCCAGGAGTCAATCTGGCAATCACTAATGCACCACCCAAGCTGAGACCAGGACCTTTTCCCACCTATGCCCCCTCACTCATACAGTCATACTAGGTTTCTGTCCCCAGTCTCAGGCATCCCAACCACTCAAATAGTTTCATCACAGTGCAATAACAAACTAACAACTCAAGCTGGTGTCTCTGAGAAGGGACCCTGAACAAAGGAGCCCCTGGGCTTTTATCCCCTCCCATTCTAAGCGCAGGAAAGTCTGGGATCATCGGCTCCTGCCGGGTCTCGGTGTCCCCTGGCTGGGCCGCAGGTCCTCGGGCCCTTCTTGTGCTGAGGGTCGGCGCTTGGACAGGAGCAAGATCTTCCCTCCTTCCTCTTATGTGCAATTTGGAAAAAATAACTTGTGCTAAACTAATGAACAGTTTGATCTGAGGTCCAAATTCTTTCAGCGTTAGAGAGGTTTCATTTAAACCTTGAAAGGCCTTTATGTTCTGCTCAAATAGTCTTTGAAAAGCTTATTTGCTGTCTAGATTTGATGTACAGTACACATGTACAGTAAACACTGAAATGTTGCTGCTGTATTTTCATCTCAGAGCAAAAAGTGGTATATGGAAAACCTTGCAATTCTGCTTGTGAAGTAAAGGCAACAAGAGCAGTTTACAAGAGTGAACAATAGCTAATGGTTTGTGTACTGGGACTTAAACCTGCTTTCCTACTCCTAGACAGTCCTACTCAGTTTTCCTTAACTATTACCAGAATTGTGGTTAATAAGCTTCTTCTCAGTGCTAACGGATGGGAGATTTTACCTTCACTCTCCTGCTTCAGGATAAGACACTGTAGTGTGTAGCCATTCTGGTTACTCTCATTCACTTGCTGTCTGATCTCTTAAAATGCCTTTGGGCAGTGACAACCTGTTCACAAGTGCTTTGCATCTACTGAGTTATTACTGCCTTGCCCCCCCTTTTTTTTTTTTTTAATTTCTAGAATAATGTCATTCAGTCTGTTACTCAAAACAAGTGAAAATTATTCATGTGAAGTCTCAAGAAGTCGCATTTATAGCATGCCACTCTTAGATTTTAAATAAGCTGGTGTTACCCTATGAGGGTTTGTTATGTTAGTCCAAGGACTACCCTCTGTATTGCCTACCATGGCCTAGCATGTCAAAGAAGGGAGGAGCTGATCCTGATTTCTTTTTCTGTCTATGCCTTCCTTTACCAGAAGCCAAACCATTTCATAGGTAATAACACATCAGCTTGCTACTTGCAGTACCCTAGACCTACTGTGCTGTTGATACCATGTTGAGGCTCCTGACCTCACCCTAGAAAAGGATTTCATATATAGAACTTCTACAGGATCCCCAGTGGTGACTGGTGGGAGTAAAGTGCAGTAACTGAAGAGTTAAGAGTCATCCAGAGAGCAAGTGAGGAGGTGGATTGCATTTAAAGGCTGCTACTGGCTGGGACTAGCAAAGCAACCAGGTGCTAGACTCCATGCCAGTTCAAAGCTGGGGTTGCCAGAGTATTCCCCAGAATGTGCTGGGTTTGATGCCTGGCTGCAGGCATGTAGTGTGCTGGCGCTGCAAGCCATTCATTGCAAGATGGACATAATGCTGCAAGTGACGTAAGTATGGCTGCCTGGGCTTCTCAGTGGGACATAACTACAAGGGCCGTCTGCCTTCTAATCAGGGCTGCTGCAATGCCATGCTCTTCACAGACACTCCTAGTTGGTACATGTTTTCTCGAGTGCTTTTAGGCAGCTGAAGTATGTGCTCTGCAAGCAGCCCCATCCAGTCAGCCTTCCAGAAGGGTGTGGACTGGATAAAACACTTGCCAGCAGTTTATCTGCATACTTACTTTTTTTCCTGTCGAACTTGTAATGACCTTGCCCTAAAGAAGGAAAATTTAAAAGATTTAATATAATAATATCTAATATATCTAATTGAGCATGCATATAAACAGATCTGTTTCTTCATCTTGGAAGTCAACAAAAATAGTCTGTCAAACTTTGCAGAGGCTTATTTTCTCATCTTTTGACCTTGGAGTGTGATAAGCCTATCAATCTCAGAAATGCAGGACAGTGGCAAAACACTTTTTCACCTGTGGAGAGTGCATGTCATAGTGTAAACAAGTCAATAAACACCTTTTCCTTTAATTTTTGATGGTTACAATAGTCTTGTCTTCACAATGAATATCTCATGCAGTCTTCGCAGTCTTGTAACTACCAAGAGAGAAATGTGGTATGCACACATGGACGTGGACTTCTACCACGATGAGAACAGAACATGTAATGAACGACAAATAGATCTTAACACGTCATCTCCAAGCAATCATTTTTCATATTACTGCTTCTCCACTGCTTGAAAGGCCAGAGGATCTTTCTCTCATTCTGGCTGCACAATTTTGGGGATTAAGACTTCCCTGCAAGGCTTGTCTGGATTCACTCTTGCGTGGGATGGCTGTACTGCGTTTGCTGCTAAGATCTAAAGTGTGAGGCATTAATGCATACTAAGTATATCCTGTTCTTTTCCAGACCACACGAGCAGAGTTTGATTTGCCAGAGTATTCTGTCCGTCGGCGATACCAAGACTTCGACTGGTTGAGAAACAAGCTGGAAGAGTCCCAGCCAACACATCTTATTCCCGTAGGTAGTAAGCAAGAATCTGCTGTTAAGGACAATTACACATCTGTCTTCCAAGAATAATGATATGATGATGATATGTGTCTAGATTTAAAAAACAGTACTTCATTCTCTTTGAGTAGTTAGAGTTAAATATGGTACTTTGTTGTCTTACAGTGCAGTGAAAAGGGCTTCCCATTCCTGACTAGTTAGGAAGCTTAGACTTTTCTTGAGTGGCACACCTGAGAGGTGAGCTTTGTCAGTCTCCTGCAGGGCAATATGTGTGCTGACTGCAATAGCTGTGGCATGAATAAATACATTTCATCTGTTTGCTCAGTTAGTACGTCTGTATTTCAGAGCATCTGGGGATTATGAAAAGCCACAGGTACTTCAGGTTCTAGCCTTGATTTTAAAGATGGCCTTTTGAGCTGGTTTTACAGAGTAATTTAAAATTATTAGTGCTACTATTTGCACGTAATGGCACTGACATGTAATAACACAGACTTGAAAATCTCAGCCTCTGACTTGGTAGATACTGCATGCTACTCCTTCAGTAGGTAAAAGTTTACCTAATAATAAACTACTGCACCCATTGTTGCTGAAACTGGCGATCTGATCACCTTATTTGATTGCGAGGAGGTTAGTACTACCTTATGTATTTTTTGTGTGAATAGGTAGGAAACCTGTGAGATCACCACCTTCAGCGCTTTTGAACAAAGACATTTAAAAAGGCCTGTAGGAATTGAACTGGCAGGAAATAGCAACACTACT
Source organism: Cisticola juncidis (assembly GCA_013400215.1). Lineage (NCBI taxonomy): Eukaryota > Metazoa > Chordata > Aves > Passeriformes > Cisticolidae > Cisticola > Cisticola juncidis. The sequence continues at coordinate 33,551 of VXBR01008034.1, forward strand.
AGCATACTTTAGCTTGCCTGTCTGGGGTGGTGAAAGTTTCTCTGCCCTCCCTCCCTGCTTCCCTCAACAAGGAGTAGGCTCTGTGAGAAGTACTGTTAGGTTGATCTATGGTTGAGCACTGTTTAAGTCCTCAATTATGCTGGGACTTGCCTCAGTGGAATAATAGTTGAGTGTCTCAGAGATAAGAAGTACTTTACAAAATCATGTGACACCACTAACAGGCAGCAAATGTTTAGTGAACGGTAGGGAAAAGAAAGACAGTGAGCTTGAGAGCATAAGGTCCAGGCATATGTTAAGTGCCCGTACTGTTTTCTCATGCCCCATTCTGGAACAATCACAGTTAAGTTTCTGCAGATTCTTGCAGAATCTGCACCAACAGGCAGCCAGTTCTGCCTGAAGCCTCCAAGGCTGTAAATAATAGTTGAGTAGCAGGTGAGTCCCAGCAAGGGAATCACGCTGCTTTGCTCTGACCACGTTGTCACACTCAGACCGGCAAACTTAGCATGAGTAGCTGTAATACTGGACGTGGAACCAGCCGCAGAGCAAGCCAGTATCTTAGGTCTTTGTTCTAGCAAATCTGGACATAAAAGGATGTGCTGCCCATTTTATCTGTTTATGCACAAGTCAGCAATTATGGAGTCTCCTATTAATATTCTTCATGCAGAGTGTAGTGGGGAGATTGCTGAGTGCAGATAAATACATAAAGTATTTATTGTCTAGAAATAGATGAGGTATAGAATCTAAAGGCAGTTTCAGATGCATTGACGCAAGTTTATTCTAAGAAGATGTTTCAAGACAATCTAAGACCATCTGTATTTTTAGTTATAGATATTGCAGTCCCTGAAAGGCTTCTGTTTTAACAAATTATTGAAATAGAGTCGTCTTCCAAATCTCAGTATAGTGGTTCTACTACTCCATTTACTGTAGTAAATGATGTGTCTTCTCAGTGCAGTGTGTCATGACAGCCAAAAGGAGCCAAAACTGAGCTCAGTATGGGTTCCTCTTCATCTCTTCAGTTACTGAGTTACTTCTTTTTAAAAAGTGTGAGACATTCTAATATTTTCTTTCAAAAAACAGAGAACTGATCTCAGATCTGTCTCTAGACTAGAAAAGTAAACCTAACCACAGCCAATGTTCTTGTCCTTGGATGGTCATATTTGGATACTCGAAGGCACTTCTTGATGGCAATGACCTCTGCTGACATGTCCCAGTAGGGAAAAATAAATTGTTAAGATGGAAGACTATAGGATAGATGATTAACACACAGTTAAAGCAAGATACCAGTGGCTAGCTGTGTGTATTGATTACTTGAAATGGACTTCCAAAGGCCTAAAATGGAAAGTAATGTACCTTCTGCTGTAGTTGAAACCAGGTAAAAGGCAGAAGTCTTTGTAATAGAGGTGCATTCTTCACATGCTCTAACTTTAGTATTACTCAGTGCCAGGCTGCCTGTGTTTGGTTGAACTACAGTTCTTTAGACTAGTCTTCCTTTCCCTCTTTTTTTTTTCTTTAAACTCTTTTCTTTTCCTCCTGTGTATGGTGCTGAGGTAGTAACTTTGTAAAGTCCCAGCTAAAGTTTACAAAGCAGAGGAAGAGAGTTTCTTCCTCCCTGAAGACTAATGCACAAGGCATTATACTTCTGAAGAAGTCTAATGATAGTGTACCTTATGCTGGTTTAACTAGAGTGACTGACTGATGTGAATGCTAAGCGTAATGAATTAAGTCTTAATTGTTAGAACCAAATACAGTGGTCAAAATGTAGCTGTGTTGCAGCTAAGTCATGCTGCCTGTGCTTTACTAGGAGATACAGTGTTGTGTACAGCCCACATCAGTTCGGGTGTGGTGGGAAAGTAATATGTATGTAATGTGTATAGACATATACATATGTATATGTATGTACACATATCATATGTATATGATTTTTTTAAAAACTATTTTGACACAAATTTTAGATGGCATACTCTTTGCAGAGGAGAATCCCGATTCCTGAATTGGATGAAAATGGCTGTGACTGCTAGCCTAACTGTAAGAAGATTGTCTGGATGGACTGGTTCACAAGAATGAAATGCAAAGCACAGTTTTAAAACTGATATTAATCTTGAAGTTATGCTGTCTCAACAGAACAAAGGCAGATCTAGTGGTAAGCTGAAACTAACTATGCTTCAGCTTAAAAAGTTGTATTCCATCCAAAGTGGTACTTCAGAGTCCGTCATCCAAGTGTAACAAGGGGGACTGTATAACTAGAAAGTCTGGAGACAGTCTGGGCTTACATGTCGAACTGAACGGCAGAGATGAACTGATGGACTTAAAATAGTAAGATGTGAAAGTGAATATATCATCAGGCCTTTGTCACTTACAGAAACATATTCAGGACAGTCAGCTGTGGTAGATGACCAGGTGTGCTCATACTTCAGAAAAGATCCAGTCATTTGATGTATCAAGCCCTTGGTTTGGTTTTGCTCAGTGTTCTCACTAAGGCTGTCAGCTGTTTACTTGAGGGCCCTGTTCAAGAGCTATTTAAATGGTTCATAGAGGGTATGTGTGGGGGCTACGCATAACTGTCAAATTTTCAAAGTTTCCTGAGACTGGGCAGCCTTGCTTCAACACTGGGTGGTGGCAGGGGGGGTGGGGGTGCACTTCTGTTATAAATAGAGTGCAGCTCGTCTGTAGAGCTGTATCTTGAACAATAGCAGTAGGGAGAACAATCTGAGCTATGCTACAAGTACTTAGTGTGAGTACTGTCTGACTTGCCTGGTGTGACTCTAGCTGAAGCCGCTCAGTGGAATGGCTAGCTTTAAGCCAGACCAGCTAAAGGATAATTTGGAGCGCAGCTTGCATCCCATCTAATGCATGGTTCCTGTTAGCAAACACAATGTTTCAGTTCCTGTTAATACTGGAGTTTGATGGCTTTGTTTGTTTCCAAATAAATGAAGCAAGTTTTTGGTCTTTTGAATCTTGTGCTCTGCTCTGACAGCCTCTTCCTGAAAAATTTGTGGTGAAGGGTGTTGTTGATCGCTTTTCGGAAGAGTTCGTGGAGACAAGGAGGAAAGCATTAGACAAGTTCTTGAAGAGAATAACTGATCACCCAGTGCTGTCTTTTAATGAGCACTTCAGCATCTTTCTCACAGCTAAGGTAAGCCAGTAACTTTCAAATGCAGTTGTTGCCCTTTTCAGTTCCTTCTGAAATGAGGGTTAAAAGGCGTTAACAAAACTACATATGCAGATCAGAGCTTCCTCCAACATAACAGAGGGTTGTTGGGCACTCTGACTATTATGTGTGACAGACCCTTGTGTGTGAGTTCCCCATACTTAAAGGGAAGAGGAATCATCTCTTCAGACGGACAAATTGAATTCTCCAGACCTGCTTGTTTTGTAGCCTAGAAAATACTCCAGTTATGCAAGAGAGAATAAAAATTCAGAAATCTGTAAGCTTTAAAATCGTCTTTTGGGGAGAAGGGAAGGGGAGAGAGGAAGAGAAGTCTCTCTTGCACAAAAGCTTGCAAATTTCTTGAGTTTTTATCTTGTCTGTACTTTTTATACTGCTTGCACTTGATGCCCTCAAAACTAAGCATGGAGGCCTCATTCTTATTTGCTGTCAGCCAACAATTTCATGCTTGTCTCGTGCAGGAATAGTGCAGTTTTCTTTGGCTTTTTTTAGAACTATGTAAGACCAGGAGGACCTGCAGCTGTGCTTGGGTTTTGTCAGATAGGTGAGAAGAGCTGTAAAAGCATGCCGTTCCAAAGTTGCATTACTTTAGCCCACTTAAATGTGATGTTTGAGCTCACTTCAGGTTCATGCTCTGCTTGCTGTTAATAATCAATCTCCAGTGTTTTTTTATTTCCCCTCCATGGTGAACTGAACCACTGAAACAAGCCAGAAGTGCAAGATTTGTTTAGCACATTAAATGTCATATAGCTCTGTTCCTCTTTTGATCTGCCCAAGCATGCTGCAGCTTTCTTAGCTGCTTTGTTTTTCTTCTCCCACCCCATGAAATGAATGTCAAGGGCATCTTCTACTTTCAGAAGAGTTTGCCTTGAGATTACAGAGCATCCTGGGGAAAGGACACATGTTCTGCTGACTGTCTCTAATGTTTGAACTTGCTCTAGTGGAGCAGTGAGGTGTCAGTTCAGTGTGCTAGGACTTCAGAATTTAGTTACTAGAGGAAGTCATAAGATCATTTCCTGGTAGAAAAAGAAACCAGCGTTTCTTTGTGTTCCTTGTTTGGACCTGTAACAAAACAGAATGCTTAAGAGAGAGTGAGTGAGTGAGTGAGTGAGTGAATGATTTTTGGTTCAAGGATCTTTTCTGATGTCTGCTTGCAGCTCTTGCTGAGGACATGGAGAAAGCAAAAGTCAAACTTCATTTAAATGCAAACATAGTTGAAAAATATAGTAGTTGCTAAGATGTCAGATTTCCTTAATCAGACTTATATTTCACTTCCATTAAGTACTTGGAAGGAGTACCATAGTACATGTTTTGAAGATGGCTGCTGGTTTCTTGGTTTGTTTTTTTTTTCTAAGAATCCCTAAGCTTTTCGTCTAGTCTGTAATATGTCTGAATTCTTGATCTCTCCAGTCCTACATGGTTTGAGCATATCTCTTCCTCAGGCTCTACAGGATAACTGAACTCTAGCTCCTGAGCTGATTTTGAGATGTTTAATACTGACCTCTGCTGGAAGAAGTAAAATAAAAAATTGTCAAGCTAACTAAAACAATTTTTTTTCTAGTGTACTGTTAAGGTAAAATCCCATGAAAGTTGTAGGCAAGCAGTCTTGTTAGCATAGATTATCTGAAAGTTGGTTTATGCAAATGTGTAAACGAGTGTGGAGGAAGTTTACACTTTCTGTGGAGGCAACATGGATGCATCTGACCCAGCCTGAGCTACAGTCTCTCTTGCAAGGAAGCTTTGGTGGTCTCTCCATGCTGGATTTTTTCTGCATGCAGTCTTCACCTACTTCCTGTTTGACCACAGGAGTGAGAAGACTGCTTACTAAATAGGTGTATAGCTTTGTAGTAAGTCATTAGAGCCAGCTTGTGCATCTGGTTAACACTGGTATTGTAGCCATGACTTAGAGGCATGTTTATATGAATGATGTGAACTGTTTTGGTGGAACCAGAGCTGTTAGTAAGCCCACTTCCCTGGTAAGAGTACAGGAATGTGGGAAAGTATGGCCACATGCAAAGTTGGACTACTAGTTATTTTCAATGTGCTTCATAGTATTCTCCTGGATAATTTACCTCCATGAAGCCTTGAAGCTGTGCGCAGCTGTACAGCTTGTGGAAAGCAAGCCTTTGTTCAGGGCTGCAAGTCACATGTAATCTCTTGCTTTGACAAGATTTGATCTTGACTGGAAAGTATCCTTCATTGTATTAATATTTAAACATGTGAGTATTCCTAAACATAGTCCTTTTTTTGTTTTTGTTGGTTGTTTGTTTGTGTTAATTCCTAGGATCTTAATGCCTACAAAAAGCAAGGAATGGCTTTGCTGTCAAAGATGGGTGAGTCTGTCAAATACGTTACAGGAGGCTACAAACTAAGAAGTCGACCACTGGAGTTTGCAGCCATTGGGGATTACCTAGACACATTCTCTCTAAAGCTTGGTACCATTGACAGAATAGCACAACGGATCATCAAGGAGCAGTTGGGTAAGGACACAAGGTGTTCCATCATAATACTTCAATTGGAATGCTCTGTGCCATGTTTGATAGCATGTTCAAAACAACTTGTGTTGATGATTCTGGCCTGTAATAAGTCACACACAGGGCAAAATCTAATGCCTGTTCCAGATTTAGAAAAGGCCCAAACTCTAACACAATATCTGATATTAGCTCAACTCTTCAAATATTTTTTTTAAAGTTGAACTTTTTGTACCAATGTCCTGTCTTACTGGAGTAATTTTTTTGAAAGACTTTTGCAAGATGAAAGAACCTGGAGGAATACAAATGGAATTTCTAGATGAAGATAAGCTTTACATGTCTGTCTTTGTAGAGTTAAGTTTTACATATGTTTAAAAAACTGACCTTGGCTACTGTAAAGGTGCAAGAGTCTTTGTACTGGAAGTCTGTAGGAGTGGTAAGTTAAGAAAAAGGCAACTTGAACCTGTCACCTGTGGAGCCATAGAATGCTGTCTTTTAAGAAGCTTGTGCAACACAGGTCTTGATTCCCTGTGGGGATTAATGTTCTTCAGAATTGGTGCATAATTTGTCCTATTTTGTGTTTGCACATCTTTGTGCCTTGCATTTACTCCGTTAATCTATTTTTCTATCTGCCTCTTGTAGAATACTTGGTGGAACTACGAGAATATGGACCTGTTTATTCAACCTGGGGAGGGCTGGAGGTTGAGCTATCAGAGCCCCTGGAAGGAATGTCTGCCTGTATTGGGAATTGCTGCACAGCTCTTGAGGAGCTCAGTGAGGATATGACAGAAGACTTCCTGCCTGTACTTAGGGAATATATATTGTATGCTGAGTCAATGAAGGTAAAGGGAACCCTGTGGCAGAAAGCACTGTCATGTTTGCCTAGAATTAGTGAGTTCATTCTTTTTTAATAGAGAAATGGTGATAGTGGGAAAAGTGGGGAAGTAAATAACACATTAAGTAGGAGGATATTTTCATAGTCCAGACAAAGCTAGGTATGTTTAATAGCAGGGTACTGCATGAGTAGCATTATCTGTCTGCTCTGCTCTTCAGTCAAGCTAGGGTCAGTACCGTAGGGCGTACACAACATGTTGCAGAGTTGCCCCTTCATTGGTGTGGCAGGTGGTAATCTATAAGAGACATCCTGTGGCTGCCTAGAATCTTTCTTTGACTTAAATCCAGTTGTGCTTCAGCTCATCACTACAGGGTCACAGCCTGGTCCAACAGGAATTACAGCATTAGCAGTTTCTGTCACTTGTGTATAGCAGAATTGGGTGCCTTGTTTTAGAACCGTATGTCCGAATCACAGACATTGTTTCCTCTATCATCCCCATACCCTAGCTATGTTGTGTCTGTTGTTAAGTTCTGCATACCAAGTAGCTGCTTAAAGATGGTATTCTGTGACTCATAGTCTTTCTAAGAACTTGATGTTTTACTGCTTACGCAGATGTAAGAAAAGCTACTGTAATGTGAGCTTTATTCTCTTGAAGTTAAGGAGCATTGGTAATCAATGACATCTAATGGGGAAAAGAATTACTGAGTAGATTTCACTAAAATATTATATCAGGGACTTAAGCTTGTCCATCAGAGCTTTTCACCATGTGCGTGTGGCAGAGTATGTGTGCCATATATTTATATAGCAGTCCTGCTATAGGATTAATAGAGGAATTCCTTCTGATGACCTTCCACTTGGAAAAACTGTTACAAGGTTACGCTGTGCATTCTTCTACAGATCTAATAGCCCACTGTAAACTTACAGTCTGAACACAGTAGCCCTTCTCCATCTTAATGTTAATCTCATCCTGTGCTTCTCAAGTTGAGAATTGAAACACTTTCTTGTAGATGACTTTTCCCAGCTTCAGGACTTGTACATCTGTGTGATCAAAGTATTCTTGCAGGTAGTTTCCCACTAATTCCCTGGATATATTCTTTGCTTTTGCCACCATCAATTTAACCCCAGCATGAATGAGCTGTATTTTCTTTATGGGTCCATTAACAGTAAAGTATTGCTGGAACACAATGAGCTGTAGGAAGCCTTGTCTCAGGATGTTTGGACTCTAGGAGGCAGAGGTGGATGGTGTGTGCTTAATAATAACAATAATAAAACAAATAAATAATAAACAGAGCCTGAGGCTTGTGTTAAATACTTTATTTCAGAACACCTGGCTTTTGATGCTAAAAATGCCTACCAAAGATGGTATCTGAAGAGGCAAGCTGAATTGGGAGAAGTGCTCTTCACAAATATAGCAGGGGAAATTTTTTAAGCTAAAAAGCAAGGGTTTCTTTAGCTGAAGAGGTACTTTAGGGAGATAATCACCACTCACCATAGGCAGAGTGGCATTACAGACTTGCACCTAGGCTTCCATTTGGCCTTTTATAGCCCTTTTAGAATGGTACTGTCTCCAAGCCAACAGTTACTTAACTGTCTAAAGTACTTCTTCAGCTAAAGAATCCCTGAAGTTTTTAGACTGTTGACTTTCTAGTGCTCTAAAGGACTATGCTGTTTAATGTCTGGCTTGGGCATCATACTAGCTTTATTCAGTCTAAAAATTTGAAAGTCAAGAACAAAAACTGTTGTTGGCCAAGACAGACAGTTCATATTTTCCTTCCCTCTCAGATAGCAAAACTGAACTCTCTCAGGTTCTACGAAGTGCAGTTTTCTTCTGCTAGAAAACATCAGCCTGTTTCTGTTTCTGAAATGAGCAGCTACTGAACAGTCCTTGCAGAATCCATAACACCAAGTAAGTAACCAAGATTAATAAGGAGGTTAGCCTTGGAGTGCAGGAGACTTTCTGTTGAAAGGGCCATCCTCTTCACTAGCAGAGCATTCCTCTTCATCAGCTGCTGTGAGGACTACTTGTGAGATGAAAATCTATTTCAGTTTTTTAGAGCACATCTTTTGCAGAGGGTACTTGATGGAAGGTAGCTCTTCAGGTACTAGGGGTTCAGTGCAACCTTGATTCACTTTCTTTGTTACACACCTGGTGTGTTGTATCCCTGGTGTAGGTATGGGAACATGATCTGTAGAGCAGTCTATAGCTGGCTGAATGTCCCTTGAGTAAGACCTGCTGGATTATCATCACTGTTCAGAACTGAAGAGGCCTTGATGTCTTGAGGAGCACTGTTGTACCTGAGGGGAAAATAAAAAAAAAGGCAAGATAATGATACACTGAATTAACTCGATGAATAAAATAGAAGCAATGATCTCACTGTTAAAACACCCGTTTTGTCTCATATCCATTACGCTGACTGGGCTGGACCAAAGTGCCAGAGGGGATAGAGCTGCTCCCGCTGGCAGGGAGCAGCTTAGTGTGTGGAGGGGCCAGCTCAGTGTAATGACATGATTGAAACTAACAATGTCACCCCGGTGGCTGACGGAGCTGCACATACAAAGTCAAAGCCCAGTAGTTCTGGCTGAATAGAATATTAGCTGATTTGAGGGAAGTCTAGCCTCTGGATTTGTTTAAAAGATTTGCAGACTAGGGCAGAAGCTGGTGTTGTGGCCTTGAGATAAAATGCATACTGGAAGTGTCTAGAGGAGACACTTTCCAAATTACTCACTTTGTTTAGCACTTGTTAGGCAACAACTGTGTTCAATTTTTATCTCTGCTGCACACAAAAAGATGTGGATAAGCTGAAGAGGGCCCAGAAGAGAACCACAAAGATGGTCAAGGGACTGAGAAGCCTGCTGTATGAGGAAAAGCTGAGAGAGCTGGGTATGATCAACTTTGAGGAGGAAAATCTTATCACCATCTACCCGTATTTAAGGATAGACTACAGTTATGATTTCACAAGGAGACCCATGGGAAAATCAGTGCATATTACTCTTGGGAACATTTTCATTGAACAGAATGGAGAATTTTCACAATGAGAACAATCAGTCTTTGGAATAATGTCCCCAGGGAAGTGGTGGATTCCCATACATTGGACACGTTTAAGATCCAGCTGGGTAGGGTGCTGATCCATCTTGTCTAGACTGTGCTTTTGCTAGGAAGGGTAGGGTGAGATAATCCTTGAGGTCTCTTGCAGTATTCAATGGTTTCTATTACGTGGCAAGGTGATGTCTGAGTTCCTGATGCAGTGAGGCCCTTATCAGCACACATGTGGTACCACATTTGCAGATGTACACTGGTGTTGCCCTGGGAGGCGTCTGCAGAGGATAAAATCTCCTATACATGATTCAGTGCAGATGTTAGGATATTATATTACTTCTTTTTGCTCAACACTGCTAGAAAGATTTATTGTGCGATGTGGTCCCCAGGGGTGTTCATGGACATTACTTTTAATACATTTAAAGTAAACACCACATGATAGGTAACTGTGTCTAAGGGCATGAAGTATCTAGAGATCCTCTTGTGATCTGTAGTCACAGTAGGAAGCTATGTGGTGTGCAAACAGGATTGAATTGAAATTTGAAGTAGGACGTTGATGGCAAACTCTACACGCTCTGTATGGGCCAAGGTGGAACGTTTCAACTAAAAACAAAATGGTGAAGGACCTGCTGAACTAGGCCATCTTTTGTGTTTAGGCACCACTGGTTTAGTTCTGACCTGAAATAACTGAAGTGTGTTGGTTGAGGGTTTTTCAGTTTTGAGTTGGTTTCTTCCAACTTTTTAAAACTTTTTTTTCCTTTTCAAGTGAAGCCTTAACTAGTGTTGCATGGTCTGTGGTAATTTTGAGGATACCTTATTCAGAGCTTTTCATAAATGCTGCTAAAGCCTCAAGGCATTGATCTAGAACAGAGGAGATTGCCTGGGGATGCCAGAGGAAAATACAAGACAAATAAAAGGGAGGGCAGTATTTTTTTCATCACCTACAGTTGACCATTACTTAAACCTGGATACTTAAACCTGTATTCACAAGCTCATTGTTAATGGTCCATAGTAGGTGGACTTGAGCACTTAAGGGGAATTAAGACACCTGTTCTTTCAATCTAATTTGCCAATAACTGTTAATCATTTGCTAGTCCTGGTATAGATTCAGCTTCCTACACTAACTCCAGGCTTCCAAAGGCAAAATGCAATTGCTGGAGCCAGTTGTTTTTCACAGAAGAATTTTCAGTTGACTCAAGTTCAAGAGGCGATATAAAGTAGAAATACCTGTTAAATCTCTCAGATTTTTGTTGCATTGGTAACCTCAGTCACTTAAAGGCCATCCCACACAGTTGCATAGATTCTAAAAAGAAGGGGCAGTGTTGTGGGTTTTCAAGCAAACGCAAGCAATGGCATGATTCTGCATCTCTTTTTGGAACAAAGGGAGAACTAAGCTGTTGAAAGTGAATTCTTCAGGTTTGCCCTTTTTTATTGACTAACCTAATAGTAGCTTTGTGGATGGGGTACCATTCCCATTTATCGTCGATTGAAGTTTGTAAGACTGTTGATGGCAACATCTCTAGACCAACTGCACTGGTGACCTTCTCTTGGCTTAAGGAGGAGGAGGGGGATGATGATGATGATTAGTAGATACAGGATTTGTATGTCCTTGATTGCTCTTAATTAGATCTAGGCTGTTAGAGTTCTGAGGAGCTACTCTTTTAAAAACATATTTCTGTAGGCAGCAGTGCATATGACTAGTCCAATGTTGCTAGCCTTGTCTGGACCTGTTAAAATTACTAGTTACCAGTTTGTGTCCGAATGGGACACACTTCCTTTTAAGTGGTGGAAGGGAAGACTCAAAGCCAAGTTAGCTGCAAGAGAATTTCAAATTTACAGTGAGTGTTGGCTGACTTCCTTCTGAGCATTTTTAATAATAACTTTGCGTGAACAGAGTCATTAAAAAATACTAGTTGTTTCTTTATGAGAACTGAAGTGGTAAGGTGCCTGTTCTTGAAGACACAAAACTGTTTATTTTTTAGTAAGTCATTCTTAAAAAGACTAATTCTTGTGGTTGTTTTCAAACTATAAGACTGTAGTGTAACCTTTGTGAAGTTCTTTGTGGATACAGTACAAGCTAAGGGGGTAGCAAATGAAAATACTCGTTCAAGAAAATGTTTACTGTTTAAGAAGCTCTCACAGGCAGTCCAGTCCTTTTCATGCTGTCATTTTCATAATTTTCTTTATTTTTTAATGAAACCAGCAACCAACCCTGCCAAAACTGTTCTAAAATAAATGGTTACTTTTATTCCAACACCAGAATGTGACAGCTTGCTTTAAAGGATTCTGAAGAGTCTTTGCAAGTGAAAAGGGAGCTGTAATACCTTCTGTGGTGGTCTCTCTGTCTCTTAGCCAATGCTGTTGTCTGCTGCATGAGGATATCAGAAACTTTACATTAGTCCTTGTCAGCTTTGATGCTTTTGTTTATATACTTTTCATGGTCAACTGATGAATTAAATTTACTCAGTCAGGGTTATATTAATGGTTTCTATCATGACAGCTTCTATCTTGCATGCCTCCATCTTGTCCAAATGTAGAATTTTATCTGCCCCTGGCAGCTAATAGAGAGCAAGTGCTGTTTTTTATTAAAAGCTACTCCCTAATTGCTGTAAAATAGAACAAAGTAAATCTGGAAATCTGACTTTGGGCTTAGCTGGTGCTGAAGATGTATCACTTTAGTTTCTTGTGGGCTGGGCAAAGGAACAAGAGGATCCCTTCACAGCTTTCTTCTCTCTTGCCCACAGAATGTGTTGAAGAAGAGAGACCAAGTTCAAGCAGAGTATGAAGCAAAACTGGAAGCAGTAGCCTTGAAAAGAGAAGACCGTCCAAAGGTTAGCACTTAACATAGCTCTACAAAAACAGTTAGCACTTACCCTACTTACTGAAAAGAACAGAGAAGCAGAACTTGCTTTTTTTTTTGATCTGGTGGCTTCTTTGCAGTATAAGCAGTTTCTGACAGAACAGAAATTCATTGTTGGCAAGCTGGTGTGAAATAAAGACCTAAGTATGAATATATGTAACTTGTTTAGCAACTTCTGTACTACTGATCTCCCATTGTTCAAAGCAGGATGACTCTGTAACAGTTCAACAACAGCCAGCAGTCAGTTGGATGGTTCAGTGACAGGTAAGAAAGCAGTGGTACAACAGTCCCTGGTGACTCAGCCGTATGCTAGATAGCTGATTTAAGGTCCTGTCCCTGGCACTGTGGAACTGTACTGTTGCAGAACTCTGTTTTTGGTTGTGGAAAACTCCTTACTTTGCCCTGTGTGCTAGAGAGCTCTACCTGTGTGATGCAGAACAGAGATGGCACATTTCATGGATGACAGGTTTTGTCTGGGCACCATGCAAAAGCAAAGCTTCTGCATGAAACAGAGTGCAAGACCCTTTTCCTAAATCACTGCAGCTTAAACTGATGATGGCAACAGGGTTTTTACCCTTCCTCTGCTTGGTGGTTTTTGGTTTCCCTTATCTTTGTGTTAATAATTAATGGATGACTTCCTAGTATTACTGTACAATAAGGTTCTCTCTACAGTAGGTTCACATAATATTTTGAATCTAAGAAGCTGAGGAGGATGAGAGCACAGAAATGCAAAAGTGTTTTTCTGATTTTTTTGTCTATAATGAACTACAAACAGTGGTGTACTAGGTGTTTTATGGTGCTCTTCTATTTGAGTCTTCTTCCTGCTCCTCTGCTGGCTGGTTTGGTATGCACTCTACTTCCTCTGTAGCTTCCTCAGTATAAACAGGTTCTAACAGTTGTATCTGGGATGGAGGGAACTAAATTCAGCAAGCCAGTTTTTAGGCATTTAACTTTACCAACATCTTGATGCAGTGGAATTGATGAATTTTGCTAATCTTGCACCTATTAAAAGGCCTTTGGATCTCATATCTCAGTGGGATTATTGCGTAAAGTGCAGCATTTAAATCTTGCAATTTTTTTGAATGCTTACATCTCCTCTCCAGAGTATCAGCATTTTTTTGGCAACTCCTTGTACCTCTTTGTAACATGAGTAGTTAATGTCATTTACAAGATGAAGTTCAACAAACTCTGTAGAACTCCTTGCGAGTTCACGAAATACTCTCTCTGGGGTTTTCAGAACTTGTCCAGCCAGAGGATGTTTCATTACCTGTAAGAGTTGATAGCTCAGAGCTGTGCCTAGCAACATATGTTACATTCAGCAAGGTGTCCTGGCTATGGTTTGCTGGAAACTAAAACAAGGCAGAGGGTCATGTTGTGGAATGGCATGTCTTCCTTGTGGCATATTTGCTGATTTGGTAGAAATGATGTAAAAAGACCCCAAACAAAATCTTAAAAGAACAAAGGCGTTTGTTTAGATCTTGAAAGGAAAGCCTATCACTACTTGATAATCTCTCACTGGAGGGCATTCTGGGCCTCCTGTGCACATTCCCAGCCTGGCCTCACAGAGCTGGCCAGGCCATTAGATTGCTCTGGCAGTGGGATCAGCCTAGAGCTCAGTGGCCTATGAATGCAGGCCTGTAGTGCTAGTGACTCTGTCAGCAGGTACTGCTCAGAATGCCGAAGCTTACACTGAAAGCACAGTGCAGGTTGTGTTTACCAGAAGCATCATGGTGTTTGTGTGGAGTCTGCAGCGTTTCAATTTCTAACAAGAGCACTGCAGTGGTGAAATGCCTCTCACCCATTTCTGACCTGTGCTGGAGCTGATTTTTCAGTAATTAACCAGCACGCAGAAGGATGGGTGTGGTTTCATTTTGGTGAGATGAAGCTGGCCTCTGATGACCTGCTTTATTTTGTCTACTTCAGTTTTAAAGTGGACATGCTATCTGTGCTGACCACACTTAATTACAGATGTTAGGCAGGCTTAGTTTTTTAAGAGAACAGAATCAGTGTGACGAGGGTTAGATGTATATGCAGAAATTCTTATCATATATATACAATTTTGTGCTCAGTTCTTGCCTGCATATACATCTCTCATCAGTTGAAATGGACTCACTAAAATAGTAATGGGCCCTTTAAGAGTGTGTTGGAGTTTGAACCAGTTGTCACTTTGGTTTCCTGGCTTGAGGGGTTTTTGAGCTTATTAAGTTGATGAGACCAGATATCAGTAAAGAAGTAGAAACTTCCCCGAGTCCAATCTACTTTCTTCCCAGTTCTTAGTTGTTAGCTAATACTTAGTGTCTCCACTGGTAAAAACAGATAAAAGCATTAGCTTTGATGCTTCAATTCAGGCCCAAATTTGATGATAAACCTATAAACATAAACTCTCTGCATTGAGTTTGCACTGATACAAAGTGCTTAAAAGCTGTTAATTAACTTAAAATTTTGTCTTAACTATTGGGTTTCAGATTATGTTCTAGGAAGCTGCAGTTTGTAAGGTAAAGGCATTTGCACTCCCAAATAGGACTGCTGCATGTGCAGACATTACTTTTATGATGCCTCTGGAGACTTAGTTGGAGTTTGATGTTGTTGTTGTTCCTTAATGAGAGCACATGTGACCCATCTGCTGACCACTGGGTTATCCCTGTAGCTCTAAACTCATACAGCCCTCTCAGCCTGACAAGCCAGAGAACTTGCTCTGAGAAAGAGCAAGTTTTTGTATAGCTTCGTTGTGGTTTCAGATCCTGGCAGAAGCAGGAAGCTGGTGAGTGCTTAGAAGCGAAGTTAAATAGGTTGGGAAATCTTACATGGTTTTGCTTCTAGTCTTCATAAATATATCTCTTGATAGCCTAGCCTTTCACATTAAGATAGCAGAGTACTTATGATGAAAGACATACATGCCTTGAAGAGAGCATCCCCTAAACCTTCGGGTCACTGGCTTGATTGTTCTTGTCTGCAGCCTGTGAGGGAACTTCATGTGGAGTTGTAGCAGAGGGAATTCTGTAGCCATAAGGATAGTGCTCAGACATGGCAGGGAGAATCACCCAACTGCCTGTAGTGTAAATTCAATTGTGTGAATAAAGGGGTACTCAAATCCCATGAGTATGAAGATCTCCCGAATCTCAAACAGGTTGGTTTGCTGAAGAATAGATGTAAGACCTTCTCTGAGTAATAAAGTGATCAGGCTTAATCCATGTCCTGGAGAAGAAATACAGTTGTGTATTTCTGTCTAAATTGATTACCTTGCTAAACTGCAACATAGTAGCTCACCTCTAAGTTCATGCAGATATCCATGAAAAGCTTCTTATGTAGTCTGTTCATCATCTTCCTTCTTTCATGCCCCTCAGAAAGGGAGTTTGCTGAAAGTATTAAGTATGAGAGGAGCCACCACAAAGTTCTTCAGATGTTCTTCATTCTGTATTTTGCCTTTGTGTAAGTCACAGCTTTCAGAGCAGAAGTTCACTTCTTGCTTTGGTATCAGGATTTAGGAGTTTCCTCTTCTGAGCTCATGGGCTTAGTCTGCATGTCCTTACAGGATTCCTGTCTGTGTAGACCATGCAGCAGTGGTAAGGGAAAAAATGGTGTTTGGCTTTCCTGCTTGGCAAAATACTTGTAAACTATTCCTGTATTTGCCTGATGGTATACATTATAGTAACTAAAACATAAGCAAAGAACACCAGCCTAGTTGGTCTAAAGTGTATGTACCTTGGGCCAGTGACTACTGTCAAAAATCCATTTAAATCTCTTCCTTAGCTTGCAGTAGGCATTCTTCAAGATTTCATTTCTTGCTTTTGCATGGTTGCATGTCCATTGTTGGGCCTAGAAGTCCATGAGCTCGTTCAGTGTTCATCACAAGTGCTTTGCAGTTAAATTTTGTTCAGGAGGCCTATAAGGCTGAAAGTGGAAGCTATAAACTAAGGACTTAGAAATTTATTCTGCAGATGTCAATACCGAGGTGTCTTATTCAGCTTTTTTGGTAAACCTAAATGTTTGTTGTTATATACGCACTGGTGTAAATTGGGACATTCTTACTGCAGCTGTAAATGGGAAGCAGAAAAGTTTGCTGTGAAGCCAAGCTGCTCAGTTTGAGCACTAGGAGCTGAGCCTGGGTACCAGCACTTCACCAAATGGTTTTCCTGTGCCTTCAGCAAGTGCTTCCTCCATGCCTCAATATCTGGCATGGAGATGGACAAGTACAAGTACTCAAACCACAAAAAACACATAAAACAGTCTCATATCCTCTCTAGTTCAGAACCATAATTGAGTTGATTCAGGATAATTACTGGATTGTGAACTTAACCTTTCTTCTATAGTTCTGCTCAGTAAGATTCGAGCTAATTCAGCAATCTGATACTCTTAGTGATGGTTTTAATCTCCATTTCATTTGCTGCAGGTACCCACAGATGTTGAGAAATGTCAAGACCGAGTAGAATGTTTCAATGCTGACCTGAAAGCAGATATGGAGAGATGGCAGAACAACAAAAGACAAGACTTTAGGCAGCTACTCATGGGGATGGCAGATAAAAACATCCAGTACTACGAGAAGGTATGTGTCACTGTTGGAGCACTGACAGGAATAAGAGTAGTTTATTTTCCTCTGGATTGGTGATAATTTTTCAGGAAATCTTCACACTGTCTTGAAGACGAGAATATTAGACATCTGAAGCTGCTCTTTGTCAGAGTTGTAAGTTGTGCTCAAATGAACTCTGTGAGACTAGTGGTCTTTTGCAAGTCAGCATTCTAGAGCATTTTATCATTCATGCTTGTCTGTTTTGCACTTTGGAATGGAACAAATTACTGAGCAGCAGCAGTGGTGAAAAAAATCCCAGAACTGCACATTCTAGTAATACTAACAGAGTAGAAAAATCTCTTGATTCTACCTGCTATGAGCGAAACTACACGAGTTAATGCACGTCCACACACTCATATATAGATTACACCTGCTATGTATAAGTTATTCTACTCCCTGTCCCTTTGTGCATCATCCATACACATCATTGTATACTAGTCCTGAAAATACTTAGGCTCTGCCCTTTTTCAGTTGGTGCATTTGTGCACCAGTTGGTCTATTTGGACCAAAACTTGAGGTTTGGTGTTTGATTTTTTTACTTTTAATTAAAAGCACCTTGGCATTTAACTGCATATGCTTCCAATCTAATTTTCCTGTGTGCAAGAGCAGTGCAGCCCAGTGCAGTGGTTGATACCGCAGGATCACACAATGGTTTGAAAGGGACCTTAGGGGTCCTTAGAGATGTAAGTTTCAACCTCCTCCCAGAGGCAGGGATGCCTTTCACTGGAGCAGGTGGTTCAGAGCACCATCCAGCATGAACCTAAAACACTTCCAGAGGTGGAGCATCCACAGCTTCTCCAGGCAAGCTGTTCCAGTGTTTTCTCATCCTAAAAGTAAACAATTTCTTTCTAATTGTATAATGTAAACCTGCCCTCTTCTAGTTTAAAGCAATTGTCCCTTGTACTATCACCACAAGTCCTTGTAAAAAGTCCTCCTCCAGCTGTCTCATAAGCCTTCTTTAGATATACTAAATATTTATGAAATATTAAAAACTACTAGAGCTGCTAGGCTTATGCATTGCCTAGTAAACTGCACTTCATCTCGTCTGTTCAATTTTACACATCTACTTTACAAGCTTCTTCTTGTGCTAGGTTACCCCTCCATGTAACATTAGTATGCAGTACCTTTTCCCCTTCCAGTGTCTGTCTTGTTATAGTTCATAACTGCTCACACAGAACTTCCTTCACCCTGCTCTCTCTAAGTTCTAAGACTGCTGTGCAGGGGCATATTAGAGAATCCACTGAACATCCAGCAGTGCCTCTGCAATTGACAGATCTGTACATTAGTTCTGGTTTTAGCAAGGAAATTTTTTTGGTAAGAAACTGACCTTTCTTACCAACCAGTCACTTCAGGGTGCATAACTAGAACTACTCTATTCATCTGCAGTACAATCAGCAAGGTTAGATGGAAGATATCTGTCAACAATGACTTGTGGATATAAGAGTTGCTGATGAGTTTGCCCATTTCAAGCATTTAATAATCTGGATTCCACAGTCTGTATTTGCCCAGTTTGACTATAGGGCTCTACGTGGTTGAAGGACAGTAATAACACACAGTACAAGGACTGTAGTAAGTGTATGTGTCTGGGAAAATTACTCTAAAGCCTGGAGTAGCTTTCTAATAATCTAGAAGCTACGCTCTACTTAGAGTTTACTATACCAGGCACTACCACTATGTAGTGGAGTCAAGACCCAGCGTCATACTGGAATACTCTGTGTCTCAGAATTAACTTCCCTGAATGTATGTTTTCTTTCAAATAACTTTGGTGGAAGTAGGCTGTAATAGCTGCCATTGTGTCCAAATTAGACTTCTCCCAAAGTCACGCCACAAAGATGTAAATTTCTACTCAAAACAGTTCATCTGCCTAGCTGAAAGCTGTGGTATTTTTCAGTTTAGAAAAATCTAGGTTAGTATTTGGAAATCCTTGGTGTAATGATGATTTTTAATGTCTTAGGCCAGCTGATGAGTTTGGAAAACTTGAATTTGTTGGATTTGTTTGGAAGGTGCAGCTCTTCTAACAATTCCTTGCTGTTTGATGTTATGGGATTTTTACCCCCTTCTGTAATAACTTATAAAGACCCACATAACTTTTCTTCAAATTGCATGCTGTTGGTCTGGAAGGTTTGGTCAGAAGTTATATGAACCAATATAAAATCGATTTTGTAAATCTTTCTCTCTTTTTTCAGTGCCTTACGGCGTGGGAGTCAATTATACCACTATTGCAAGACAAGCCAGAGACCAAATAAGAAGTACCTTCATGGACAGTCTAGCACTTCTATGCTCAGTACCACTAGTCATACTGGAACTGTATGGAGGACTCTTTTTTGTTAAGTTAACTGAAATGACAGCTGCACTTAGTTTTTCAGAGTATCTGTTCCAGCCTATTTGAATTTTTTCCCTCAATTTTTGTGTTTAAACTGGGGTATGTTTCATCTTTTTGAGTTATCTTGAATGGTTCCTTCTTTATCCTATGGAGTGATTGGGGTTCATAGTAAAACTGCATGGGGATCTTGATAAAATTTACCTCTCTAGTCTGGAAGGAACTGATGAGTGGAACACTAAAAAGATGAAAATAAAACTGTACTGCAAGGTGCCAAACGACATCTTTATTATGATTCTTTTTTTTTTTTTNAGGAAAGGCTGGGAAAGAATATTTTCTGTTTTGCCAGCACCTATGTGCTCCCTCTGGATGAAATGGTCTGTGTAGACTTTTCTGTCTGGGAGTTGGGCTGGTTCTAGACAGAGCATACCACCACCAGCTGCAGATAGCTGGTGAAGCAAGCATGAACTGTGGTTTTTGTGAGTGTGGCATGCTGTTGGTTCATACTGAGTATCTTTGTTTACCTTGGTGATTATGAAGTAACGTCAGTTGACTGAAGTGTACTCGTGACTGACTTGGGGATCAAAACCAGCCTAGCTGTGGGAATGAGTTGGACTGTGGTCTTTCAAGGGCTGTGGGAATGGGGGAAGAAGTATGAGTCTTCATTTTTCCAAAGCTAGCTCTGGAAGTTGTGTGGTGGAAATCTCTTACACCATGCTTTATATTTGGGTTTCACTAGAGCCACTTTAGGCTTGGTCACCTAAAATGCCTGCTGTAGTAAAATTAGAACTCTGTTTTCTCTCCACACAGTTTCTTTGCAGCAGCCAAAGGCCAAAAGCTTCCATGTGTGAGACCTGCCTTAATTGGGTTGGTGGGGGATAGATGGGTGTCCTATTAGGTACACATAGTATTCATACATGTCTCTGCTGAACCACATGGCAAGTCTTTTAGGACTACTTTTGTTACTGTTCTATTTTTCGTAGTATTTTCTATTGGCCTTTAGAATTGCAGCTGCTTCTGCAAGTCCTTTTTTTGTCTTTGCTCTTGCAGTCCAACCTCAAGTAAATGCCTACTTGATGCTAATGGCCTTAGGAATGCTGATGTGATTTAACCATCCTAGTGAGGGGGTTGGGGCTTTTATGACTGTAATACTGGGATTCAGGGCAATAAATAACTCTGTGCTTACTGCTAAATTTGAGTGATTACTTGATCTCTGGCAGCATTCTTGCAAAGAATGTGAGCAATGATTGATTTTGTGCAACTTCTCTGTTCTCCTATAACAACCTACCAGGTACTAGTCTGATTTGGAATTGATTCCTTCATAAACACCAACTGAACATGCAGCCACCCTTCTCAGCCTGGTGGCTTTATGGAACTTTCAAGATCAGTTTTTGCAGCACTGTGGTAGTTGTCAGGCTAATGAGATGGTGCTCTCTACATGAAAAAGTAAAATATAAGACATTTTAAGAAATTTTTCACTTTGGCTCAGCCTTCATTGACAACTCTCTGGTACTAAACAAACTTAAGTTTTTTGTTTTAAGGTCAGTTTGTCAATATGCACTTTTTGGTCTAAATGAGAGCTCTGGTTTAAGTTACTGTTAGGTTCAGAATCACAGACTCCTCTTGTTTAGGGGAAGTACTTAAGGGGATCATCTTGAAGCAATCCAGAATAAGCACTTGTATACTATCTAACAGTCTGTCTTTCAGGGTTACAGTCTTGCCCATTTTTCAGAGGGATCAGAAAGATCAACGTGCTTTTTGAATTAGTTCAAATCAATGGAGTAAATGGAATTTTGTGGTTGACTTTACAACATCGCTGGGACTCAAGCAAAATATATTTTGAACTCATATTTAGTCTTCCCACCATCTTATTAAAGTAAATAGTACAAGATGAGTAGAAAGAATGGTGGTTTTGTTCCTACAAATGGTTTCATCTGATGCCTTACAACACCAAGGGACTCTTCCTGCTTTGCTTTATGTCAAGCTGAAGTGGGTGTTTGTTCTGGGGAATTCAGCAATTAACATCACAGCTGTTCATGAGAAGCATAATGAACAGTGGAAAATACCAAATGAAGTTTAGAACAACATGTTCTAACTGTTGAGGCTGGAGCTGCTGAAGATCGGGATATCTTACGTGATCTGGACCAAAACCTCTTAAGCTCTTACAGGGAAAGGAAAACTTGGCATTCAGAGGAGAAATCCTCTGCAAGAACTGCTGCAGTGCAATAAGGGTGTGCATACATGTCTCAGTTCCCACAGGCTGTGGAGGAGCCTGTTCTTATGAAGAGCTGTTGTAAATCACAGGGTGACTGAGGGAGAGGCTGTGGGTGAGGTGTGGGGAGGATCCTGACTGTGATGTTTGGGGCAGCTATGCCAGTCAGGAAAATTACCAAAGTTGCAGGAAATTCCTGTAAGATGTGCAGAGTGACACTTGTATCACATAACTGCTGTTAGAGGGAGGTTGAGTCCTGAACTGAAACTCTTTAACATGTTGTCCTGTAATCCTTATAGGATAAGTCTTTACTTTGGATGGTCCACACTTCTGTGAGGGAAATAGAAGATGTTGGTAAAGGGAAGCAGGAATAGTGCAGGAGCTTAATCTTTGTTAAGTCACTTAAGATGACTCTCTGCATGTGCACCAAAATGACACTGGATGTAGTTGGTGCCCTTTTAATGAGCCTGTTTAACATGTGATTCTTTCAGCAGTCCTTAAATCAGCCCAGTTTTCCTCATAATCCTAGCCAGGCAAGGCCCTTTCAGTGGATGCATAATTCACTGCTGCCCAGTTACTTCTGTATAGTTTCTGTGGTGTTTGTTTCTTCTCTGAAGTGGCTCCAGCACAACAAAGCAAGCACTGAGATCTTGTTTCTGTGCTCATTAATGGACCGTGCACTGTTCATGTATACCTTTACCAGGTTCTAAATCTTGCAATAAACATAGAAGTTAAAACATCATGGCTTTTTCAGGTATACATTGAAAAGTGAAAAGGTAATGTGTAGCCCTAAAGACACAAACAGTTTTGGTGTGAGTTGTATTAAAGAATAAAGTGTGATTCTTTACTGAAATCTGCTTGGATTTTTGCTATACTAAAATTTGTGGTAAGGATAAGGTAGTGGAATAACTGATAGAAAACAAAGCATCAATGGCAGAGACCGTTCTGTGGAGGAAATGTGCAGTAGCCTTGAAGCAGTGGCTCTGCATAACTTGTTCATGACACATGTTGGTCAGGTGTCAGTCCTGCCGATGCAAGGGTACAAAGGAATTATTTCCCACATCAGCAGAAACCGTTCATTATTTTAACAGGAGCTACGCTTTTGTTAAAACTTGCACAATTTAACTGCATATTGTTATGATTATTGTTGAAGACTGTTGAAAATCCTTGTCCTGATAACCACTGAACAAAACTGTATAAGTTAGCTCATTAGTTCTGTCGTCTTAAATTCTGAAAGTAGAACATTCTTTCTTTGGCTATATTAACTTCTACTACAACAATACATAGGGAAAATTTGGACTTCTTATTTAAAGACAAGCAAGTTGTTACTACTTGTTGATTATTTTTGTTTTTCCTCTTGTCAAGTAAAACGGGGGATCACAGGAATAACCTTATCTTCTGGCAGACTGAATGTGGCATTTAAAACTTTTTGGGAGTGCTCTTGAACCAATTACAAACTAAAGTGGCAGTGCTTAATTCTGTGCTTAGTACTTGAAAATCTTGCTGAAGTATCTGATATGTAGAAGTACTTAGTAATGAACTGGACAAGTTTTAAGGTTGCATGCCTAAAGCACAGTAAATTTGCAGAAAATAATGAACTTTCTGAAGAGGTATAAGTAGATCACCCTTATGTAAATGGCATAGTAAAACAGTAAGGGCTACTCACTGTCCTAGATTACTTTGAAGGTCTTGGTATTCCATGCTTTGAAGCTAAACCATTTTGTTTACCCTGGTGCCCGGATATGTATCCATACCTTCAGATCAAGCTGCAGCGTTCTGGCCAGTGCGACATTCCCACTGCACAAGTAGACAGGTTACTGAGGGCCAGTCTTACAATAAGAGCCAAAGGTCTTTGTCTACAGTACACAAAAATAAAGAAGCACCATCCTTGTTCTTGCTTCTCTGTGCCTGCATCCCTCTGTCCCTCCCTAAGGTCTGGAGAGTTGGCCATGCAGTTGAAGGCAAGCTGGCTGTGAGCTTCACACACTGTGTTGAAGGTGTCAGTGATGGAGACCAAAATGGTGCTGGTTCCTTGTCCAGACTCTTCTGCTTTCACTCTGTAAACCCACTCACCAGAACTAGAGGCACTGTTCATACCATTCAAATACAAAATGAAAGCTGTGAAAAGACTTGTCTCTGTGTGAATTAGCTAGTAAACGGTTTAAAAAGGGGAAGGAGGCTTTTGCTTCCTGTACTTGGTCAAATCCGGCAACTATGCTCTTGTTCAGACACGCAGGCTAGGAAATGTTGTCTTGCCTTCTGCTGCTGGCATGTTTCTATACCCTTTCATATATCTCTTTAAATATACTTTGTGCATTGTTTACTATGGAACTAGTATTGATGGAGAAAAATGCTTTGAGGTAAAATTGTTTGTAATTCTCTATTAGTGTACATTTTTTTAAATGCACCATTTGTTTACCTCAATTAATTTAATGGAATGGACCAATAAATGTATTAAAAGATTGCTCCTTTACTTAGAATAAAGTTTCATTTTTTTTGCGGTCTTCACTGGTGAAATTATGCGTGTGCTTATTTTGCTAAGAAGCTCACTATCTTACTGCAGAAATACTCTTCCCCTAAAGTCTTCTTTCACAGTTTATCTATGTAGAAATGATCTGACCTGTTGCTGCATTACTTCTGGTACTGAAAGTGAAGGAGCTGAGGAAAGATGGGGGGGGAGGGTGAGTGTGGGGGGGTTTGGCAGGGATGGACAGGGTGACAGCAACTTCCTCAGAGTAGGGGGTTGTGTAATGATGAATCAACTTCCACTTGCTGTATCTCTGGCTTGAACTGAAGCTGCCTGATTTGCCTCCAGATTATTTCCGTTATTTAAGGGCTTTTTAACTTCCCTTTACTTAGTCCAGGACCTTGAAAGCTGCTTAATCCTTCTTAGTTCAATTAGCATGTAAGCAAACCTGTGATGTGTAAGCACATCACATAATACATTTATGTGATGTATCGTGTTTGGATTTATTTTATTTATCATCTCATGCTAGTTGCTGTATTGTATGAGTTTCCTTTCCAACCCAGATTAAAGCTGAGGTAACAGCTAACAGGTAACAGTGAGTATTACATGGTATCAGTGTCCCTACACCTCCATTAATTCTGTAGGAGCTGTGTGCTGCACTTACCTGTTCTTAACCTGGTACAAAAGTAGCACATTGGTGGTGTGACCTGAAACACCAGCATTGGCTCTTGAGTCTTAGTCCTCTCATGAGCTCTGGTGAAGCACTGTCCACAGAGAGTGGGATAATCTCCCAGAAATCAGGGTCATGAACATCTGTTCAGGGGTGTTTTATTGTAGGGATTACTAAAATTCTGTTAATCTTACATATTTTTATGGTGGTATTTCTCTATTTAATGGTCTTGTGTGTAATAATCATTGGCTGGGCTGATAACATCTGTAGGAGGTGGGGAGCTGGTGAGTCCTGCTGATGGCCCTGTGCACATGGCATGTGGCTTGCAGCCCCGTTTCATCAGCCAAAGTCACAGAACTGCCCTGAGGTTTCTGAATGGACAGACAAGAAGGGGCTAATGGAAAACTAATCCTTTGCTTTCTGCTTCCATTCTGAACAATGTGTCTAGAAATGCCATCTTCATTTTGAGCCTATATTCTTGTCCCTCTTTGTTATTGCTAACCAACCTAGCAAAAATCAGAATGCTCTGAGGACTGCTGGTGTGCAATAGCCAATGCACATACTCTGTAGGATGGGATGTGTGCTGCAAAAATAACAAGGCAGATATCTCTTCCTGGGCAACCTTAGTGCCTGAGCGATTGCAGCATACTGTGAAGTGGAAATAAAAATGCTATGTATCATGTTGCGTTGGTAACTGTAGAGACTAGTGGTAACAACCAGAAGATGCCTTTGTTACTCGGTCAGAATCTCAAGGGAGCCAGTTGTTGACCGTTGTTTGATGGCCACAAAGCTGTAAAGAACAATAAAAAATGCAGTTAATAAGAATTAACAAACTACCTTCTCAAACTGCAGTTTACTCTTTCCACATCTATGTCTTAAAATTTGCTGGGGTGTCTGGAGCTGGCTGAGTGCTGATAGGATTCCTTTCAGTGATCTGCCAGCCTCTCTTCTGTACAAGCAGTGATGACATTGGCACCATTTGTCATCCTTCACTTTAATAATCTGTGTTTATACTGATGAAGGTACTTTTATTTGGAACCTGTATTAAAAAACATTTGAGTAGCTAGCAGTGACTCCTTCTAAAGAGAAGGTTGCACATAAGAAACAAGCCTATCGTGTCTGGAAGATCGGAGGAGGAAAGCAGAACCAGGGGAATGATGAGTAGGAAGTAGCCTTCCCACACTAGTAGTCCTGAAGACACTGTTTGTCAAATGCATTTACAAGCCCAGAAAGTCTTCAGTGCTCTGAATAAAACAGAGGTGGTAGTGGAGGAGCTTTCCTTAGTGTTGCTTTTTCTTCATCTCTAAGTGGTTCCACTGAAGTCAGTATACATAGTGCTTTTAAACTTTGTACTACTATATTTCGTTTAAACTACAGCAGAGCCAGGCAAGAATTTTGCCTGGAAGTAGGCATTAGTCTGTCCAGTACGTGCTTTATATCTGAATTAAAATATTGTTACATGAATTAAATACTGACATTATCGCAGTTCACTTCATACAGAAAGAATCTTGCTGTTTCTAGTCATGCAACAAGCTGGAGAGTCTTGGGGAGGCTCTAATGAACAAAGAGAGATTTGGAGGGAGATCCTTCCAAAATTCTATAAAAGCAGACAGAGGGGTTGCTTCAGCTTCCTCCTTCCCCCTTCTGGTAATAAGGCCTATTTGGTGCTTAAAACTTGTTCCTGAAATTGTAGATCTCAGTCACTCCATGGTGGTACAGTTGGGCAAATTCAGTGGACCAGAAAAGTAACCTTTTCCTTCACTGTGGTAATGGTTTCTCTTTGAAACATTTGAGAGAGACTCACATTTTTCTTTTCTGTCACAGTGGGTAAGTAACATATAATGGATTTTTTTAAAAACACTTTACTTTTTGTAGGTTTATTCCTTCATTCTACTTACTACTATTTTCACAGTATCAAACACTTATATTTGTGTGAATGCTTTGTCCCCTGGGATTATTAGCTGTTAAACTGGCAAATACTCTTCCTACAGCAACTCGTTACGTTTAACAAAAATAAGATTTTAAAAAACGCTGTCTAGACATTGCAACTTTCATTGTTTGAATATCCTTGATATTTGCCCACTTGTTTCTGCAAGTTTCTTTAGTTTTCCCATTTTTACTTTTTTTTTAAAATTCAATTGGTGGGGGGTGTTGTTTCCTTTTGAAAATTCTTTCCTGTCTTATACACTTTAGACATAGAATCAGGAAGTACACAGTAAATACAACATATCCTTTTGAACAAAATCTCTCCTATTTCTTACCTTAAAGGGAGGAGACTCAGGCAGCCAACTAGAAAAGACAGAATGAAGCAGAAGCCGCTGTACCAGTCCAGTGTGTTTTGATAGATCTTGTTGTAGACTGTAGATGTCACTACACCCGTGATGACTAAAGACAGCTGCAGCAGGACAAACACCTTACCTGTAAGACGAGAACACAGTTTGTTACTGGAGATTAACCAACTATCTGTGGTACCTCCCTGACAAATCCAGGATCACAATCGTGTAGTCATTGCTCCACCAGCACCAGATGGCATGAGCTTGTATCTGCCTCCATTCTAGACCTCAACTAAATTATTTTTCCTCCTCTTAGGCGTCAGACAAAAGATTCAACTGGAAAACTGTCTGCCTAAACAGTCTACATGTAAGGGTAGCTGCTTGTAAGAGCAGCAATAAACTTGTCAATGACTGCTCCTTTTTCCCAGAGGCCGAAAAATAGTCTAGAGCTGACATCTTGAGAACAGGAGAAGTTTTACTTAGGGTCTGCTTCTGACCTAGGCCAGAAAAGTGGTTCACAGGGTTGAAATTACAATAATGCCTCAAACGGTGTGTGATTTGTGTATTTCGTGTGGAAAAAAAGGCAGAAACTGAATTCTAGTTGAACCCACTCTTTACTGAAGGATTTCTGTCATGGTGAATGAGTGAAAGGGAAGTAACCCAGCCCTGCTGGGACTTGTGCTGATCTTGCTGGCCTGGTAGCCTTCTGCAGCCACCAGCTGCAGCACCAGCAGCCACCAGCGAAGGAGATGAGACTCCAGAAGGCAAGTGCTGCTCTGTTACAGGGTCCTACTCGAGGTCTGGACTGACACCATTGTCATGTGCAGCCTCTATGGCTCCAGATGGAGGTTAAAAATGTTCGATTTATAGTGATTGATTTGGGGTGTGAGCTGTGCTGTTTGTGGCAGGGTGATGATTTGGCTATGGTAGATGTTGAGGGAGTACAAGCTGTAGGAGCAAACTGGTGACAGAGCAGCATCATGTTCATAAGGCAGAAAAGGATGTGAAGGATGCAAAGGAAACACATTTGGAAGGAAGGTTGAGCAGTTGTGGGCCTTAAAAATGGTAGGCCTTAATATGCTGGTGTAAAATATATTTTACTAATTTTTAATACATATTTTAGTGGAACAGAATTCCAGCTGCTGCTCCAAGGGTCATTTTTTATGCAAAAGTAATTCTTTGTAGTTAAATCAGGCCTGACAGGAACAAACTGCCAAACACCTGAAGAAATGCTTAGAGAGCTGAAAAAGAGATGAAAATAATCCATCCTTTCCAGAACTGGAATTAAAAGAAGCAAGATATAAATGATGTGAATATCACAGTGCTTCAACTCAATGTCCTGCTTTTCTTGGTTCTCCCTGCAGTACTGTGTTTTTGAGCAGTATCTCAGTTCTTTTCCCTGCCTTTGAACTATGCACTGATTGTAATCTTTTGAAGTATGTGCTGAAAACTTCAGTGGATAAATGATGATGCAACCAAGGACAAGAAGATTGGATGTCAGAATCTTGTCCAGCAAGTTTCTCTGCTTCTTCCTTCCTGTTTGTGGTATCTGTTCTGGTATTATTACACAAAGCACAGGCTGTAGCAATATCTTGCCTTTCTCTTAGTACTCTAGGCAAAATAAAGGGCTTTCAGGGGGTTCTGGCTGAAAGGCAACCAAAATACTCACCATAGGATGATCCTTCAATATGCTTGGATAACATGGACCTGATGGTTGGTAAGGGGATGAGGGCAAACAGCATCACTGCCCGTGCTGTAATGCAATGAATTTTGAGTTATCACCAGTACCTGCTCTTTGTGACCCAACACAACCAATGCTTTTGAAGATTACATGCCTCTGGCTTGGGCAGGCACCTTGCTTCATCTTTTCTCATCCTTTGAGTGCTAAAAAGGAGTGGGTCCTCACTTCATCCAGGGCAGATAAAGCCACCTATTGCTCCCATCAGCAGAGCACTTTGCCCAAACTAGACATGATCTCTTGTTCTCAGCCACACATGTCAGCGTAGATGGGATCCTCGCTCTCCTTTGAGATAGTGAGGGCGATGATTTAAGTCTTAACATGCAGAGAGAGCCCTTGTGCTACACAGCTGTGACAGGAACAGTACCTTTATAACACTATAACACACACCTATCTTGTATCTTGGTGCTTGCAGTATTCTAGCCTGTCTGTACTGTGAAAATTTATAGGGAGCTGGAGTTACCTCCCTGTCAGCAGAACTAGCCTCAGTGAAGACTGGGTCCATGTCTACTGTACCAAGGTGTTTCTGCAGTGCAGGGAATAAGCATCCTACACACTGCATAGCAGCATGTTTTCAGGATGAAGAATAATTAAGAAAGCTCTTTTTATAACCTTTTTTTTTAATCTTTTATTCCCCAGCTTGATTGGCTAAACAAAGAAAATCTTAAAATTTTCACTTGGTGTTTGGCTTAGTACACAAATACAGTACGCTATCATTTTTCTCTTTAGAACAACTTTGTTTAATTTTCAGTCTCTCATTTCCTGTAGGGATAGACAGAAAAATCACTTCAGGACATGTATCTCCAGGGTCTTTCTCACCTTCAAAAGCAAAACCTTAAAGCCATGCAATAAACAATACTCTGTGAGATCTCTCTGCCACAATGAATGTAGATTCGTTGATTCTGCATTCAATCCACAGTGAATTGGATTTTGTTTTTAGTCATAAATTGCCTCCCAAAAATAAATTTTCCTTTCCTTTATCATGGGATGCTGCTCCATCTATTGTTACTTGTCCCTTAGTAATTTATGTACAGTGTGAGATTTGTAAACTACATTATTGTACAATACTTCACTGCTCCAATGTTCCATTAAGTTTCCCATCAGCTGTAAGTGCCTTCATATGACAAAAATCACATCTTAAGACGTTCCTGTAATAGGAAGCCTTTGCCATTTTGCTTCTGTTGTAGCCTTAAGCCTTTCCTCCGAAGAAGCAAGTGCTTTCTATTGCTGCAGTGATGTGGTCCTACCAATACAGAGAGTCAGCAACAATTCCCAGTCCCCCAGAGTGTGAACATTGTTCTGCTCAGATCTGGTCTGTGAACAACTGATGAATTATGAGTAAATGGGCCTTAAACTAATCCTTGGCAGGATATTCTAGCCTGCTGAGTCTTAAGGGAGATATGGGGAAAGGAATAATAAGAATGCTTTCTTGCAAATTGCCACTGTGATGGTCTGCCTAACTCCCTCCTTGTAAACTTGTCATGAAGCAAAGCAAAAAGCTCTTCCAGTTATGTTGAAATACCCCTTTTTCACCCGTGTCTTTGCTCATGTGTGTGGCTGTTCAACTCACCAATGTAGAACAGGAATGTCCACTGCACGAAGGCCATGATGAGGCTGCCAGCACTGAACGATGCCACTCCAATCATGATCATGGTAATATCCCTCAGGTATCTGGAGAACACGAGCACCCCTAGGAAACTGGTAATGAAGATCACGTACCCAGCAGCATTGCCATGGCCAATCTCCACGGCGTTCCAACTCAAAGGTTCCCTGAGCAAGAACAGGGGGAGTACATTCATTGCACCAACCACAGCAAGGTCGTAGAGGATTGCTGCCACAAACAGCAGGATGATGGTGAGTTTTGAGGGTGATACTGGAGTGGAGATCCTGCCCTTTGAAGGTTGTGAACTCCCTGCTACTGCTGCTTCTGGTAGCTGACCACCCACCTCCTCTGGACTCTTGGCTTTTGCTGGGCAGGAAGTGGCAGGCTTGGGGACTGTGAGGACAAAAATGCTGTAGAGGAGACAGAAGGCATAACAAGCAATGCTGCAGCTCACCAGCACGGTGCCTTCTCGATAGTGATCACTGAAGCCAACAAAGAGGTAGCCAGAAGCCATGCTTCCCAGAAAGCCAGCGAGGCCGTACACCAGTTCGATAACGATGAGCCGCAGAGATCTCTTGCTTTCAGAGGACCCCAGGGATCCCAGAGCCATGATGCCTGCCCAAAGGGTGGTGAAGCCTCCTGTCAGCCCATTGAGGGCAGCAGCCCCATACATCACCTCCACTGGCCAGCCCAGCAGAATCAGGAGGAGCAGGAGAGTTTTGGAGCCCAGATAGCCAACAAGAGGGAAGCAGATGGGGATCTTCCGATGTATCCTGTCCCCCAGCTTGGACAAGCCATAGGCTGACACCAGCGGGCTCAGGCCCAGGACGAGGTTGTAGATGATATAAAAATTAGATACAGCCTTCTGCTGAGCATCTTCCAGGACTTGGGAGGGAGCAGTGCCATTGGTCTGGTTGTAGTAGTTCCTCACAACCAGCAGCAGTGCTGTGTCATAGAAGGCGCTGGCCACTTGGGAACCCGCAACCACTGGCTCGATCCACATCCTCATTGCCATTATTCCCACCATGCTGCTGGCCACCACCTCTTCTTGGAGAGCTGCTTTCAGCAGCACGTGAGGAAACCGCACGTGAGGAAATAGCTCCGAAATTGCTCCTCAGAAGCTCTGCTCTGAAGGCATGCTTGGAAACAAGCAGCGAAAGGAAAAGCAAAAGGTCTGCCAGGCTGTACAGGAACAGAGAGTTGTGCAAGAGATGATCTGGCTGGCAGGATGTTCGCAGCTCTCCTCGCTATGTGTACACACACCTGCACATCCCTGCACATCTGAGCTCTGGCTCACACTTGGGAGGCTTTTGTACAGCCAGAGAACGCCCTGCACTTGTTGACTGCCACTGCTCCTCTTCCTGGTGTAATTTCAACAGAGGTCAGATGACCCGGGGAATTTCTCTCTCACAGAATAGGAAGTGAAAATTCCCTAATCAAGTAATTGCTGTAATTTGGGGTGGTGGTTTGTCTTTCATTTTGTTCGCTTTTTGGGTGGGGGTTTTTTTGTTGGTTTTTTGTTTTGTTTGTTTGTTTGTTTTTGGTTTTGTTTTATTTTTTCTCCTTTTGGTATCTTTCATGTGTCAGAGAACTCTTAGAGTGGTTGAGGGAGGCAGGAAATGGCTATGTGCCTTTTTATCATAATTTATGAATTCCCCTTTACTGCCAGCTCATTTTTCTTTTTTTCTACACAAATATGTCATTGTCTCTTTTGCTTTTACCTGCCTCTGTCTTCCCTGTTGCTGTAACATGCCCCTTATGTCACTGTTGTTTCAATAATGCAGTCAGGAAATTACACCAAAAAGAAATTAAAAGGGAAAAGGTCTATTTTTGGTAACCTGTCTCCTGTGGCTGCCAATTTGCAAGAGGAGGAGAGAAATCCCAATTTATCCTAAGGCATCACTGACCACTGTGTAATCAGCCAGCTCAGCTGCAGGCTGCAGGGTCGGAGTCTACCTCTGGGGAAGAGTTTTCCAGCCCTAGCTCCTGAGGCTGTGTATCTCTGCAGATGCTCAGTTCCACAGACTCTCAAGCCTTGCAGCTTTAAGTCAGCTTCTAATTTTGCTGCTGCCTGAGGGGCAGGTAAAGGGACCCACTCAAGCAGAGCCCCACGAGCACAGCAGTGCTGCTAGCCAGAGGCACAAGAAGATCTTGGACTGGGATATGGTGCAAACAGGCTGCCAGCTCCAAGGACAATGCTTACAGTCCCAGCTGCAGGAAGTACTTGGAGGACATTTGGCAGTCTCAAAAATGCTAACTTAAATGATAATGATCTCATTCTGAACTGGTTTAATGAATAATAACAGGCAGAATAAAAATCTGTTCTAGGAAGATTTATGGTCATTACTTTAAAAAATAAATCAACGATGAATTTGAAAAAAACAGTGTTAAAACCTCCATCTGTTGGACTCTTTGTTGACTCAGGTGACATTTACTCAATGCCATGGTTTACGAGTTTCTTTTTTTTCACTCTGGTTGTGCAATAATTTTTGGCTTGTATTTCGATTACAGGAAGAAAGATACAGGACCTAACAGGGAAAGGAGCTGGGAACTGCCCAACAGAATTATTTGCTCTAGAAAATTCCACCTTCATCAGGGAATGTTGTTTCTTGTTAGACCAAAATACTCTTACCTCTAAATGAATGTGTGTTGTTCCAACAGTTGCCTTTTTTTCTTTTTCTTAGAATAGCTGCAAAAGGTGTCTAGTTTCTTCAGCTGTTATTAAGAAGTGGGACAGTTTTTCTTCAGCAAACCGTGAAATATTTCCAGAGGAGGGAAATTCCAGGCTGCCTTACTGAAAACCCCAAAGCATCAGCCTGTGACCACTTTAAGCAACAAATGAAACCAAAGGAATTGCCACATTTTGATTCACTCAGGGAGCCTTGTGTCTCCCACCAGAATTACAGGGAAAGATAAATTACTTGTCCTATTCAGCTTCAGTTTGGGACATGGGGTCTGCTGCAAAGGAATCAAATTGCAGTGCAGAGGTGTGTTACAGTCACTGCACTCGAGACACTGCAGATCTGCTCAACTCCTAATGAGGGAGGTTTTTCCTCCACACTTTGTTGCATATACAGACTGCTTGGCTTATTCAGCCAACGTTGTTCAGGCCTAGACAGCTAATGAACTGTGTTAAACGTCACTAGTGATCTCATGAATTACATCTATATTTCCAGGATATTCTGTGTGCTCACTCACATTAAATGTATGTTTTCGAACTAGTTCTAATGGAAGGATATATTTCCATGTCAGTAACTGCAAAACAGTAAGTGTTAAAGTACGAGTTTAGCTCAGGCTTCAAAATATTTACTGCAAAACAATTTTCACAAATCCCATATTCATTTGATGCCACAGTCTTCAAAATTACTATTATAATGTAATTTTTCACAGGCTCCTGTTCTTATATTGCTAATATTTATAGGGACATTTTGCTTTAAAATATGTTCATGTAGCATATGTATAGTGGAGCCCTAAGAGAGTGGCCCTTGACATTTAAGAAAAAAGTAGCTACATAGTACATTTATTATTATTAGAAACCTAATCAGAGGCTATATTAACAACAAAAACAGAGTGGTGTAGCCTGGTGAAGAAGGACACAGTGTTTTAGGGCATTTCTCTCTCAAGTGGTCTTGTCTGGAGGTCCACTAGAGGCAGGGTCAGCACATTTCACCAACTCTTTAACGTTTGTCAACCTGGCCAAACCAGAGGTGTTTTATGTTTCTCTGTTGTGATGTTTTACATTCTCAAGCAGTGATGCTGTTTCTTTGTTTTCTAACCATTTATGGCAGTTCCATCACCTTTTCTTTCTGAGCAGAGTTCAGGGGTTTCAGTATGCTGGGCAAGTACCAGCATTCTGAATCAGTTAATGGGATCTGTGGTTTACAATCCTGCCTGGCAAGGCATTTTGCCTCCAAGGTGGTAAATCAGGTCTAACTTCCCCTCCTCCTACTCAGCGTGTGCAGATCATCCTCTCCACTGTGGCTTTGTGGCAGTGGTGAAGTGGGGAAATGTGACTAGAAATGTAAAGCTCCTGAGTCTGATTCTGTATGGAGCTGCAGCCTCATTACAGGCCCAGGGGGAGGGAGAGCTGGTTGAAAACACTCAGGGAGAAGAAGGTGTTTTAGTGATGGCTGGTTTCCCTTGGAAAGGACTTCATCCTAAACAACCAAAGCACTCTATGGTTTGGGAGATTAGCTTCCTCAGTGACTGTCATCTAACTATATATTGCTCCTGTCCTCACAAGGTGTGTGGTTCTGCTTGTAGGGATAGGGGAGTTGAAGAGAGGATGGGAGCTGTGTGGAAAGCCAGGGGCACAGGGATGCAGCATTCTAGTCCAAGGCAGTGTCTTGTTGGCCCCAGAGACATTGATGGTGGAAGATAATGCCTGGACATTGTAAAAAGACATCTAGCAGCCTTGTTTTGTGGCTTGTTTGTTTCAAGAAACAAGATCAAGGTTGCTTGGGAGCTCAGGGGGCTGGTGCCAGTGTCTGTGGCACAACAGATGGTAAGTGCACCATTACTGTAATAAAATAGAGGAGCGTGCCTTTACAGGTGCGCCTGTAGGTGCCTCAGACTCTGAGACCTCCGGGCCAGCAGTCTGGCATTTGGGAGTTGCAGCACCATCAGACATGCTGGGATCATCTATGGAGACATCTGCTCCCCTCTGCTTCTTCTGGGAGGAAAAGGAATGCAGGTCACAGGCAGTGGGAGCACATGGGCACCCTTTTCCCCCATGCCTTGAGGCTTCACCCGCTGCTCCACTTGAGCAAAGTCCAGCATGGTGTGCAGCTACAAAAATGCTGGAGGGGGAATTTACTCCTTGGAGAGATCTCATGGGGTACACTGACATGAAGCGTGGAGGGGAGGGAAGGCTGGCACTCTCCACCACTTTCAGAACAATACAGGAGAGGAGCAAGGGGCTGTGAATGGCAACACTGTCCAGCTTTCCTTCAGGATGGTCGTTGGCTGACCAAGCAGCACCAGACACCTATGTTCCCTTGCATTCACTACCAGTCCTCATGGTTTTCTCTATTTTTCCCCATTCAGAATTTTCTGCTTACCTTGCTGGAGTCTCTTGTGGGCCTATTCCCCGCTGAAAATTAAAATGCACCATCTTTGACAGATACTTTTTGCTGAATTGGTTTTTTTCCCTTTAGCATGAGGAATCTGGGCAATTAATAGTCCTGACAGCTAATCGTGTGCCTTAACATTAATCCTCTCTATAGAAGCAGGAAAAAAGGCTTCTTGCAGTACCTGGTATCTGCCTGATCAGCTGGGCCACAGAACAAATCCTGCTGTTCCTCTTAGATAAGCCCCAGATAGTCCTCGCACTAAACAAAATTTTTGTGTCTGTGCACATCCTCTTTTTCATTTATAATCATGCCTTTTTTAAAATTGTTGCCAAGGTATATATGTGTTTGGAATAGAAGCACTGCAAATTTTAAGAGTGTGGAAGCAACAACGGCCTTGAGAAATGGGATGAAATAAACTGTCCTAGCACCACAGCTGAAGCTGTATCTTGCATAATAGTGGATAGTCTGAAAAAATGAAATAAGCATAACAAAAATGTGATTATTGAAAAATTTCACTGCTGAATGAACTATAGTCAATAATGTGTAAAAATCTGGTTCAAACCCACAGACTCCTCTCCTCTTCCTAAGTACTCTCCAAAGCTATTTTGAAATAATTTTGCTGATCTACTTTATATTTTTGTTTTTCATTTAAGTCTGGAAAACTTTTTGGCAGTGGTAAATTGGTTCCAAAAATCCTACAAAATATTTAAATAATAATGTTTGTAAAAAAACATTAAGGGTGAATAAAAGCTCTGTAGAAATGTAAATTTGACTTGGGGTTTATAAATTTGGAGGGGATCTGGGTGGTAAGTGTCAAGATGAATTAGAGGTAGATAACACACATATTGGAAAGATTAATACGGCAGAACAAAGGAGGAGAAGGAAATAGTAAATCACCTATCATTAGAAGTGAGGGGAAGAAAGAAGAAGAGAGCAAAGGAAAGAGGAGCACTGATTTTTCTGGTCTGATAGGACCTTTGATAAATAACTCAGCCCTAGCCAGGTACAATCAGAGGAAATGTATATCTCTCCATAAGCCTGAGACTCTACAAGAAGTAAGAAGAGTAGCTGTCAGGGGACATCATGACAGGGGAGAGAAAGGGATGGTCCACCCCATTTTCCTGGCTGAGAGGTGGAGACCATCAGAGGCATCATAAATGGATAAAGATACAGGCTCTTCATTTCTGCTTTGTGCAAGGCATAGTGTTTTTTCTGGAGAGTAGGGAAAGCATGTATTTCTTTAAATCTTCTGGAGACACCCTTGCCTATGGCAATCCATTCATTTTCACGTGACAGATTTCAAGCTAGCTGCTTGCCTGGCTAAATTTCTGTTTTTCAGGCAGGTAAAATTAACACTGAAGCCATCACCTGCAGCAAGCCCTCAGTGAAATCCCAGACATTCTGAGCAGGCATCTGCTAACTCTTTCCTCACAACCTCTCTGTTTACTCTGCTGGGCTGGGTCCTGAGTACAGAAATTGGCTATGGTTTTAGTCATTTAGGTTTTTAATTTTTCTGCACTGTTTTATGCAGGACATCCTGTCCAACACATCCAGTCGTTTGTTAAAAAGAAAAAGCAAAACCCAAGAAATGGCGTACACAACCCAAAAGCTGCAGATGCTGTGGCAGACTCCAGTGACATCTCTAAGCCTTAGCACCCTTTTTTTCCACACAGCAGCCCATCACATGGGGTGTGTTTACTCAGCCTCAGCAGCTCAGAAATGAAAAACACAGGAAACTCAGTAACAAGCTCTCCTTGATTACAGAGCTCCACCTGATCCTCTGCGGGCCACTCACAGGGCCCTCAGCACAAGAGGTGCTGAATGCAGAGCCCACATCCAGGTGGTTTTGGGCAACGAGGTTGCATGGCAGTGCCTATCACTGTCTCACTGCAAACAGGTTCCAATGCCAGCTGAGGATTTCTGGACAACCTGTGCAACAAGGCACAGCAAATAATAGGGATAAGCCTGTTTATAACATGTGCCATAGCCACACCTGGCTAATTATCCAGCTTGTTTTGAGCTGGCAGGGTGGAGAGGTCCCTGATACAGAAGTGAAAGGCACCAGCATCCTCCATGAGGGTGCTGGGAGGCTATGGGGAAGATATTCCTACTCATTTTGATTCAGGGCCCCAGTGAAAAATGCCCAATGCTGTAATCTTCAGACAAGAGAGCAGAACTGTGCCTGAGTGGGCAAGCTGCAGTCTTGGTGCTGGAGAAGCCTTACCTGGAAAACAGCAAGGGCTGTTGAGGCTCTGCAACCCATGCAAGGTGTCACCTCCACTCAGAACACAGGGAAGGTGTGAATGGGGTTGCCCAGGCCCACAACTGGGCATCAAAGTGCTCCAGGTGATAGCTCCAGACTCTGGAGAAAGCTCATTTAGACAGTGCATACTGCTTTGGAGAAAGCAGCCAGCTAGCACCCTCCCAGGCAGCTAATGAATGAACAGCCTTGGTAAAATTTGTGTGTTCTTAGAGTACATGTAAAAAAAGATACAGAAAAAGACATTTAAGGAACTTGAATCCTGCACCTCTTCTCCTTTCTTTGCAGGATCCTGTTGTATTTGCAGGAAATTTTGGAGTTGAAGGGGGCTATTTGGTAAAGGGCACAAGGGAAGGAAGAAAGTCCAGGCAGCTTTACAGCAATATTGCAGCTGTTAACTTTTTAACAGGCTGCATTTCTTCAGTGTCTAACAAGCACAGATAAATACAAATATATATATATACACACACGTACGTTTTAAACTGTGTGGCAAGACAGCAGCTGTTACTGGTGTTTCCGATTTCCTCAATGCTTCATTCCAGCACTGTGGAATAGTCAAGGTTTCACTGAGCTAAAACTTTTCTTTTATGCCCCATTGTGTAGACGCTGAAATGGCCATACTGTTCAAGAGCAGCACTGCTTCTTCCCAGTACAGCTTCTGCATTTCTGGGCAGTGGTTTCAAAGCTCCTGCTTAACTGCGTGTGGGCAATGGGGAGACACCTCTGAGCCACTGTACCCTTCCAGCATGGCTTTGTACCTTGGTCACCAGCCTAGAACCAGTGATGCTCTTGAAAGGAGGACTGCCAGCTATACTCACCTCCTGAAAGACTGCTAGCGCCAGTCACTGCAGGACCTGAGACACTCTTGTTTGCTGAAGACCAACAGGGCACAGCTGAGGATCATGTCATGTGTATCTCTTCTTTCCAGAGGACCGTGCTGCTCTTGCTCTGCTGCAGACGAGGCTGCTTTGCTGCCGCAGGGCCAGGACCTTGCGTAGGTGATGTGAGATCACACCTCTCACTGCCGCATGTGATGTACTTTCACACCACCTTTCTCCAAGAGTAAGTAGCTATCACCTTCAGGGATTTTATGTTGGAGGTCACCTCCAAGATGCCAGTGGGAATTATTAGCAGCTAGCAAGTAATGTCTGGCCATGAACTTTAAGGCACTTTCTGCAAGGTCACATAACCAGAGCAGCCTAGGGCAAAGCAGGAGGATGCCTGGAGAATAAGCTGAGCTCCTGACATTTAAAAACCACACTGATTTAATATTTCTATACAGGAAGGGAACAAGATATTAAGCAAGATTGGAACAATAG
Source organism: Cisticola juncidis (assembly GCA_013400215.1). Lineage (NCBI taxonomy): Eukaryota > Metazoa > Chordata > Aves > Passeriformes > Cisticolidae > Cisticola > Cisticola juncidis. The sequence goes on from VXBR01008034.1 coordinate 72,421, forward strand.
AGCACACTGGGGTACTGAAATGCTGTTTTGATCCTTTAGTGCCTGAGCATTTTTCTATTAAGTTCCTTGGAAACATCCGCAAAGCTTAGACAGACTATATTGACATATCTTTTAATTTATAAATTCTGAGTCCTCATGCCAATAAATTATGAGGCTCAGGAACAATTATATCATTCAGCTGTTTCCTGATTCCCATCTGCTGAAGACTGACCCAGCAAACAGTGGCCAAGAAGGACAGCTGAGCTGAACCTTGTCCTGTACCACCACAGTCCAGACCTGGCAGCAGGTGAGACTTACACTGTTACTGGCAAGAGGTTTTTTTGTGGTTTCCAAGAAAGCTTGGGTAAGTAGGCTTTTTGCTATGCACTTTCCACTCCTGCTGAAACATTGCCTGATCATGCTTTCAGCTGGTTTCTGAAATGGCTCCCTCCATGAAAAGTCCCCATCAGCAAGATTTTCCCCTATTTATCTTTCTGTTTTCCACTGTTATACCACTCTGCTCTGATCTGCATTACTAATTCTCACTTTCTTTATACATGAAGTCCCACAACTTGAAATTAACTTTTTCTTTGAAAGCTATCCTCTGCACCACATACAAGCTCAGTCTGCCTCCTGTTCAGCAGTTGTTATCCTCAAATGTGGCATTAAAGAAAAGCAGAAATCATGCCCTTTCAGCATGAGTAATGCAACCAAGAGATTTTTGTTTCACGTGGCTCTTTCCCAACACCCCTTCCAGTCAGTTCCACTAACATATCCACATCATTTTATAGTACACTGGCACAAGCTCAGTCCATGAGCCTCCAGTTGAGTTTAGTACTGTGTAGCCCTCAAAGAGCAAGGCCCTTACAGTTATGTAGGTATCTAAGTGTTTTGGTACATTTGGATTTAGTCCATTTGAGGTTTATCTCAGGGTGCTCAGTTTATCCATCTTGATTTGGCAAAGAAGTGTAAATCCAGTGAAGTACCTGAGGAGGCCAGCCTCGGAGAGAGTCTGTCTGGAAGCTGACATGGCCCCACAGTGGTGGTCAGTCAGGAGGCTCAGTGTAGGCGAGATGAGACATGTCTGTGCCCATAGAAACCACCTATTCTGGTGCCCAAAGTCAGCTCTGTTTTGGGTGTCAGTAGTGTCATGTGGAAACCAGAAGGGAACAGCAGACGGCAGGGAGCAGGAAAGGGTAACACTGTGAAAGTCTGGGTCCACCTTAGGCTAGTGCTGTACACCAAAACCATACTCCTAGAAGCAAACAAGCCTCCTCAGAGAGCAAGCAAGTGCCCTACTTTAGCTTCTGCCTTCTTTCACTCCAGTTAAATAGGGCTGAATACTTTCTGCCACCTCCACACAGTGTGGGGGTTACAAAGCTGTCCAGCAAGTCAATTCTCATTGCGTGTCTGGAAACTCCACCTTTCTCCATGGAGATAATGTTTCCAAAGACCTCTTTCCCCCTTTCTAATAACTGCAACACTCTCGAACACTGCAGCATTGTTGCCTGCAACACTTTGGAAGCTTTATTTGGGTCCTGAAAAGAGCTATTTCAGCAAGGTTGTGTCATTATCCATGTGCCTTTGCTAATATGTTCCTGGTTTCTTGTGTTTCAATTGCAGGTTGAGGGTTTGATGCTCATTTTAATACAGGCCAAGAGAGTTCAGATTTCTCAGGTACTACAAGAAGAAGAAGTACTTGTGGGGATCATTTGTACATAAGCATCCTGGCTCTGAGTCACAGTGACACCCCAATGGGGATAGCATCGCCCTGGTCTGTCTGCTGCAACTCAGTATGAAATCTTCCACACTGCAGAGCAGATTCAAGCCTGCTCCTGCCCCCTGCTCTGCAACCACCTTCTTGGCCAGCAAGAGTCCCCACAACACGAGTACAGTGCAGTAAGGCCCCTTGCTAAGTGTTCTGTGTGCCCAGCCACTGTCCTGCACCAGTCTGCCTCCCAAGGCAACACAGAGCCTGCAGTTGCTCCCAGCAGTGGCTTCCTGGCAGGGCTGGTGTGCCCCAGGAGCTCCTGTAGGAAGGGGCATGATCAGGGCATGGGGTATGCATGCTAAGCACTTAAGCACAGCAGCTTTTTCTGGGACCCCATCCCAACCGTCTCCCCATGGGAGGTTTGTGAAATGTGCCATGGCTCTCTTCCTGATCCTCTGCTGCCCATAGGAGCGCTTCCTGCGTTAGCAGGGGTGCTGCTGCAGTGAGCTCAGCACTGAACGGGCCCTGGGACTGGGGCATCACTCACCACGTCCCTCCTGGCTGCCACCAGGATCTGGCTTCCAGGCGCTATCCTGCGAAATGAAGCTCTCACCATGGTCAGTGCAATCCCCCCTGCAGATGTCACTGCTGCTACACAAATCCCCACCAAGCAATGCTCCCCGTGTGGTTTGCAGCAACAGAGAATGCAACAAAGTAGCTGAGCACATTTTTCTTCCTTCATCGACTTTTCTTGCCACTGCTCCAACACTCTAGATTGGAACACGACTTGAACCATTTCCAGCTCCTGGTAGCATATCATTCTCAACTCACTGCAGAGCTGACACGTCTGGAATGGAGCAGGAGCTCTCACACCGATTGCCATGTCTATAGCTCCCTGCAAAAGCTCTCTTCCTAAAGATCCCATTGATAAAGCAGTGGGGTACTATGCCAATTAATCTGCTCAGAGCTAGCAGCACACCATGAGGTCTAGATGGCATCCTGGTTATTTTTCTGCTACTGCTTTGGTTGTTTGTAGTTCAGTATTTTTTGTTGGTTTCCCCCCTGTGCTATTGGTGAAGTGACAGGATAGTCCTTGGCTCCCGGTCTTGAACCATGTGAAACACTGGGATGCTTTCAGCTTTTGGCCTGGGAAGCAGTGGAGGGCTGGACACAGACTGCTAGCTGTTTCCTGCATTGTCCCAGTCAGTCAGTTCAGCAACTAGAGCATAACTAAAGTGTTCGGTGATAAAGTTCATGCTCGTGTTTGTAGTTCTGGCCCTACCTAGCCCTGCCCCTCCATCCTGTTGCAGCTTGTGCCACTCTGATTTGGTTTCCTTACAGATCCCCATTTGTAGTGGTTTTATTTTAATCTCTTGTGCCTATTCACAACTGAAAACACTGTATTGAAGGCTCTCCCTCCTTTTACATCAATTTCATTAAACCTGTCTCTGCGGAGTAGATCCTTTGCCTCTCTATTTGCTTACCCATTGTGCTGGGGGCTCTTGAAGCCACCTGAAACTAGACGAGGTACAATACCTTCACCTTCTATGGGGCTATGCCAGAAATTATTGATAAAATACTCTTTTATAGTCCTTACCTACATTGTAAAAAACACTCAGAAGTTCGGAACATGCCATTTTAGCTATTCAGTAGGGTGACAGGAACTTGAAATGTTCTGAGTGTGCTATGAAACAGATAACAACAGCTAATAACAGCAGAACTAACTGCAAAATTTCTGACCTGCTGCCACTCACTGGTATCATTGAATTACTTTTGCAATGTTTGAATCCTCCCTTGCCAAAGTCCAGTTTTCACTTTTATTTCACATAAAATCTAAAGAAGATGCCTAGGAGTTCCTTTTTCCACTGTGTGACACTAAGTCCAATGTACCATCCTTGCTGGCACAGAGCATGGCAAGGCAGAGGAAGACAGAAAGCCTCTCCTGTGTTGAGAAGACAGCAACACCTTTTTTTTTTTTCAAAGATAGAGGGAATAGAATTGATGGATAAATTTTCAAGCTTGTTCTCCAGCCCATACCTTGATTTCTGTTTACTAACTGGAACGTCAATCCACAACTGATTTTCCTCACAGGCATTTCTGACACTATCTGCACAGGGAGAGGAAGACTGGTGCTGTGGAGAGCACAGACTGGAGGTAGCACGTGCCCCCAGTCAACTCCCATCAAAATCACCTGTGTCCTCTGATGCTTCCCACAGAGTGTTGTAATTAAAAACCCAACTATTCCCAGCACAGGGAGGGGTGGAGGCTGGCATGGACCTGGCTAGATCCCAATGAGTCCCTGTGACACTTCCAAGGTGCACCCGGTGCTCTGGCACCTCCCAGCTCTTGCAGGGAAAAGCTGGACATAGCTTCCTCACAGGGGTGAGGAACAGGATCTCCTGTGGTTTGGCTGACCATGAAGGGGGAGTGAGGGGCAATGGGCAAGCAGCTGGTTGCTGCAGCCAGGCATGTGATAAATGGACAAGTGAGAGGGTGTGCTCCACCATGCAGGATAGTGAGGTTCCTGCAGGAGTGAAGGAAGCAAAGAAAGAGAGGTCATGAGATCCATCATAAAGCAGATTTGGCTTCTGCAAACCTCCAGAAGCGTGATAGTAGAAAAAACCAAAAAATGCATGGATGCTCTTGTTCCTGCAACTGACACCACCAAGCGGAGAGAGCTCTCTCCCACCTCTAGACAAAGAGAGAGACACCAAGTCAAGAACCACAGGAAGAGACCGACTGGTTGCCATGGGAGGAGGGACACAGGCACTCTCTTCCAGCCACATGCAGATTCAGGGGCACGCTTTCCTGCAATAACATGAAGAAACAGGCAGTTGTATAGAAACACAACACAGGTTTCTATTTTAATGAGAAAATAATTATATACTTGCATTGTAGGCCTCACAGTCACTATAAAACAGAAGCAGGATAACATTTAAGTGGTTAACATACAGAAAGCCAGGTATTGTTGAAACTGGTTGATTAGTCATGACAAAGATGCTGCTGCCTTTTGGTTGCCAGACATGTCAATACTACTCTATTTTCCCTCAGAAATGTCAGTACAGAGCAAGATGAAGCCCCAATCGGCAGCTTTAAAAACAAATTGTTCAGAAAACCTGCACTGTAACCCCAAACCAACTATAATCACAAATGCTAATGCTTAGCTATTTCTCAATACACAGTTTCATTAAAACCAGTCTTTGCCACGGGAAAGGATCTGAGCATTTCTTTTGTGGAGACAAAGTTAACTCTGCAATAGTGCTCTTCTGTTGCATTTGATATAGTCATATATAGATAGATATGTATTACTGCCATATACTTATAAACACCTAAGCTTGGTAGCATGCAAATGAAATAACAGAGGCAAGGAAACTGCATCATCTCACTCTTGTTACCACAGCACTGAATGTGCTGCTGACTATAAGTGCCCATAATTTCTGGAAGAGAAAAACTGTGCTGGGTGAAAAGTCTGTCTGTCCTGGACTGAAATACTTTTGTTGCAGAGGCTGAAAGCAAATGCTTCTATCACAGAGAACAACGCACAAAAATATGTCTTATGATGTGTGATTACTGTCACTGGCTTCCAGTGAGAAAGCTGTGGGGAGAAACAGGCCTATACACTAAAGAAAATAAAGATGCAAGCTCCTGGGAGGACAGTCCGGGGCTGACCCAGCTTTCAGGAGCAAACACTGGGGGAAATTCTGATGGGTGCCGTTTAGAGCAAGACCACCACACCCCAGAGGCCATCTCCTATTCTCAGAAAACTCCTTTTTCCTAGTCTCTCTTAAGCTCTCCCTAAAGGCCAGGAATCTTCTTGACACCGCTGTGTGAAGCTCACATCTGCAGTGATGTATGGTCTCACTAGTGCTGTACTGGTGCTGGTGCTTTTCCTACAGCTGTACAGTAACAACCTGCCTTGAGACATGGATCACCCCTGATTACCATGCCTGAAAAACAGGTCCACTTCATTAAATATGTAATTTCGTCACAGGCATGGAGCCTCTCTCTTTGAGATAAGCTCGCTGCTCTTATCACAGTGAACTCTTGGTTCAGCAAGTTTTCTTCAGTTCAGTAGCACTTACGGAGAAAATGGAAAGGACAGAGTCAATGGGTAGGTATAAATGTATTTACTACAGTTCCCTGAAAATAAGCCTCAAAACTATAAGTGTCCATGGACAGAAATCACATGCTGGAGGAACTGAAGGTGGTGGTGGTGAATAATTTGGTTGCAAGCTCTGTGTTTAAGAAAAGCACCAGAAGTATGTTCACAGTATTGGTACTCATTTTAAATGAGCTCACTGTTTCAGGATACAACAGCACAGCAGGTCATGAATTCCATGAAGGAAAGGCTTAGGGAGGACACAGTATCCTGGCTGATGATTTTTAAAAAAATGTTGAAATAATAATTGATTATAAAAGAGAAAGAATATTTTTTAGAGAAAAAAGGTTTAGTGTCTTTTTTTTCCCCCTCACCTCCCAAACTTTTTGGTTTCTAGTCCAGAAATTATGGTTCCCAGTTGTAAAATATGCCTATTGTATTGCTTGGTGATAAGAAAGAGTAAACCCGCAGCCTCTATACTACATACAAATACAAAGCACAAGAATAAATACCACATTTCTTTTCCTAATCGTCAGCTTACAAAACTGGTCAATACTTTGCAATTGTGACTCATGCAAATACCATGTTGGGTCAAATTTTAATATCACAAATACTGCATTAACTCAGTGCCTTATTTTTATATCCCCTTTCGGAAAAAAAAAAAAAAATAGCACTCACCCCTATAGCTGGTAAACAGCTGTGGAGAAAATAATGAGTACACACACTGCCATACACTTCCTGGTATGCCAGCCTCATGCACTCACCCACACACCCACAACACACACACCCACACACATCCACACTAATCCTTCACTGCTGATCCCAAGCCTAAGCAATAACTAAAGGCTCTATGGTTTGCTTGTAGCACTGAAAACACTGGCTGAACGGCTAAAATAATATTTTTTTCCCTTGTCTGCTCTTCCTTGCTCATTCCTTCTAACTCATTATGCCCTTTAGCTTTTTTGTTGCCTGGAAACGTGAAGACTTCCACAAAGCACTCTACTTCAAAGGCTTTTAAAGTTGTATAAATATAATTGAAGACATAACTATGTTTCTTTCTATCATACCTCTTTCTAGGCCAGAGTCTGGCTTAGTTCATTTATTGCCTCATTTAAAAATTAAACGTCCTTTATTTGTATCTCTTTCCCACTACCTTTCTACTTCAAATTTTCCATCTTCAAAGATTTTACACATATGCCACTCTTTCCCACCCCACCATCAAAAAATAGTTGTCATCCGCTAAATACAGATTTTCTACTTAGAAACTTTGTTGCGTAAATATGCTCTGAGAACCTGGAGTTCAGGTGATATTGCAAGCATAAAGGATCCTAAAGCTAAGGTAATCCATTTGGCTTAGCTCTCATCCCCATCTATTCCACTCCTAAATTGTGATGGCTTGTGTTTAAAACACAAGGACTGTTTGACTGAGTTTGCTGGATTGTACATTTGCAGTAACTGCCTCCCTGTTTGTTGGGTTTTTCTTGTTTTAAACAGATAAATTACTAGAAAGGGGAGCAGAACCCACCCACCCACCCAAAAAAAACCCCAACCAACCCAATCCCAAATCCAATCCTTCGGTCTACTCAAAGAAATAGAACAGAGGGCAGTATCTTTGTGTTCTGAGGCTGGGTAAGAGTATGCCGAATTAATGCCGACGGTCTTTGTGCAGCGACTGTGGGAGGCGAAGGAATTGCAGGAGGTTCTGATGGGAGCTGCTGGGTGGACCCTGGTCTTGGGGGCAAGCAGGGCTGGCCATCAGTCAGTGAGAAATGCAAGTGTGAGCTCTGGCCGCAGGCACCTCCACGAATGACTTCCTGCCACATACCTGCAGCCTTTCTGATCCGTGGGCACAATCACCCTCTTGTGCTCACCCCCAAGGGCTCCCACCCCCTGTACCCTTCTCCACTGCGTTATTTCAGAGAGGAGATGGAGGGAAGAAGAAGGGGCTGTTTTCTAGGTATGTTTTTCCTGTAGTTTTAGGATTGCCAGGAGCTGGATCATTTCTGTGTCTATGTGCATCAGGTTTGTTGTGTATTTAATAAATATTGGACTAAAATGCTGCTGCTTTCATGGTGGGTTTTTGTGTTTGCTTTTTTTTCTTTCTTTCTTCCTTTCTCTTTTTGTTTGGTTCCAGCAGGCCTGGTTGCTGTCTTCACCTTGCAGTGTGGTTATTCATCCTCCTCTCGGTTGGCATAAATGCCAGCTTCCCAGCGCAACGCCAGAGCACTCTTCCTTCGGTTCACCCTGGTTGCCTCCAGGACCTGGTCAGGAGAGAAAAGGAAAGCACAGGATGTCACTCAGCTGGCCCTGCCCTCAGGGTGTCCCACACTGCACATCCAGAGCCCAGCCAGGTCGGTTGGGACCAGAGAGGGTAGCCCTCCCCACGGGGCTCCAGTGCCACAGCCTGTGCAGAAAAGGAAGACATGCAATGAAGCACTCCGTGATGTGGGAGTGTGGGGATGGCACACAGGAGCAAAGTCACACTACAGGAGGACAGAGTGGTAAGAGTTGTCTGGCAGCATCCAACTCTGCAGGGGAGCCCCAGCTGACCTCTAGCACCCCAGCTGCAATATCCCCGCCCCAGGGCCAAGTTCAAACTAAAACTGCCCACCTTTACTACCAGGAGCCAGCAAACACCCAGCAGCTTTGTCCATAGGCTGCTCTGGAGCTGCACACCAAGCCCAGGAAGCAGACAGCTGCCTATTTCAGCACATCACCCTCTCAGGCAGGACCAGGCAGCGCCTGCCCCTGCCCCTGCCCATGGTCGTTGGGTTGCAGCTACTGCGCACTGCGATCAAAGGGCTCCCGGAGTGAAAAATCACTGCATGCACATGCAAAAGGAGATTTACACAAGGAAGGCCTACAAAGCCTGGCACAAGATGCACCCGACACATTTATGTGTATTTCATAGACACACATCACACACAGAGGTATATGCACACACTGTGTATCTATTTGTACAGACGCACACACATAAACAAGTGACTAAAAATGTAAGAAACAGTCTTAACACGTGTTTTGAGAAAGTCAAAAAGAAAGCGAGACAACACCAAAAGGCATTATTGTGATGTGTCTGAGGTACTCTTCAGCAAGTAATGCATAGCTATGGGTGTTTTTCACACAGCAGAATGAGATACAAAGGGGTATGGAGCCTCCTTACAGAAGTGTATGACAACGTTATTTTCTGACCAACACTGAGTAACAGCTCCTTGACGAAAACTACAGAGCTGGCAATGTCAACTGTCCTCAATGTGTTCTAACCACCCCTCCCAAAGAAGCCAACTTTTGAAGTTTTTTACATCAATTTAAAAAATCCCACAACAAATACATGAGTCTTCACTGAAGCAATGCTGCCCATCTCTCATCCCTAATACTTCCTGCAAGCTGCTCTGCTAACTGCAGAAGAGTAAATAACCTTCTGAGATAGGATGATGGTATTTTATTCTTCTGTGAAGAAAGTCATATGTAGTGAGGACTTAAGTCTTGACTACAAATAAAGTAAGTACTTTAAGACTAAAGAAGGTCTTCTTCCAGCTTGTGACAAGCTGTGTTTGGAAGAATACAGAGGTACTAGGCTCCTGCACAGCCAGTATCAGAAAATCAGCTCATAACTGCCAGCTGAAATTACAGGCCCCGGTAACTTCACTTATGGGAATCAGAATATGCTACTGCATTTATGTCAATTGTAACCTCTAGACCTTCATTCAGGCACTGAAGATAGGATGGAGTTTTGCCAGCATTAGTATTTCTTTACCCTCTTCATTTCTTCTGACTATGAATATGAACAAGCCGAAGAACCAAAGACAAAATCTGGCCAACAGAGACGAATTGTAACAAAAGCTCCATCTCATTCTCAGCACTGACCATAGCTAAAAAGTTAGTGCAGGTCCACTACAGGGATTTTGTTCTGAAATTTTGCCCAAAATCATGTCTCCTTTTTTTGCAGAACAACTACTAAAAGAAGGGAGCAGGCCTGAGTGGTTTCTGTGTTTCCTGGCAGAGGGCAAATGTGCTCATAAACCTGGCAATTTATTAAAAAAAAAAATCAGTAGGAAAAAATTGGTTTGAGACATCAGCCTGTAAGCTGTGTACTGGAGTTACTCCCAGGCAGAATGCCTGAACCAAGACACCCCAAACTGAACAGTGGAGAAGCAAAACTGTGCGTGGGTATCAGTACATCATTCAGCATTAATTTCAAACTAAAACTGCCACTATATTTTTAAATAAGGTCTGTGGAATTTGGTGTGCAAAAATATGCCAGCTGAAAATAAAATGGATTTTACATAGCATAGAACAGTTTGAAATCAGCAGCTTCTTCACTGGACATCACAGTATTGTGAGGGTCTGTGGTGATGGATTGCAACAGTCAGGACACTTAAACTTTGAAGATTGCTGCTTTGGATCAGTCAGCTTGTATTTGTCCTAAAAGATGGTGATAGGGTTTCTTCTATTTATCCCCAGTCAGCACACCTACCCCAAAGTTTGTCTGCTTCTACAAATGCTGCTGGCTCTCCGAGCAAAACTGTATCCAGATTCATACCAGAGGTACCATGAGGGTACTGAATGTAGTCTTGGACTACAGGAAAGCAAGTCTGGCTCAGTATTAACACTAAATGGTACAGCATATAAACTAAAGATCCTTTTGAATAATTATTCCAGAATTATTCTTCTAATGTACTGAAAAGAGTGTTTGACCTGAAACAACCCTTGTTTTTACAAGGCTGTGACAGTTTTAGACCCGCTAGAGGAAACAGTGGCATAATTACAGCATACAACTGGAATGCCTGAGTGGGGAATTGGGACTCCTCAATGGAGCATTGTACTCATGACCCAGGAAGCTGCTTGCCTAAAAATAGCTAACTATCTCCATTTTAAAATATATTTGGCCGGTATCAGGACTGACTCTAGACCCATTATGAGTGCAGCACCCCCAGGCTCTCCACAACAAGTAAAAAATGCTATCTCAGTGCTTCCCAACCATACTCCTTCATGATGCCCTGCATCAGCTGAGTGGGTACAGACAGGGCCAGGCTTGGTGTTCAGGGTGTCCTAAGGCAGCCACAGCCATAACTGCATGCAGAAGAAAGATGACGAAGGAGATGCTTCTCTTAAGCTTAGGCTTCTTCTGCCTGTGAACTATGTCCTAATGAAAAGGCCACATCAGGGAAAAAAGCAATGTTACATGAAATGTCTTATTTAGCAGAGGTGATTTGAATACCAATTGTAGTAGAAGAGGAATAACTTGGAGAGCAGAAGTAAGTTTGAGGGAAGGACAAAAGATATCTAGGGCTGTAAGAACTGCTCTTCACCTCTCTGCAGAAAATTTCTTTTGGATCTTGTGGTTTGAGCTCGAGGTCTCACTAAGAATTGCAGAGGGTTCTTTCCTTGAAGATTTCATTCATTTTTTGAGGATTTTGAACAAAAAAAAAAATTGAAACAGCTGACACTATTAGGTGTATAAATAATTTTTCTACCCATCCTAGAGATGGAGACTAACCTATGCTGAGTTTCCCTCCACCAGATTTAACAAATCCAGTACACAGCTTAATAACTGCTCTCTTACTGACAACAATAGAAAAAAAAAAAAAAAAAAAAAA